>VZRX01001945.1:157611-335469 GCA_013398075.1 Notiomystis cincta
TGTGTGTAATGCTGAGGGAGTCTGTTTGTAGTGCTGAGGCTGACCCCGGCTGAGTAGTGCTGAGGGGGTCTGTGAGTAGTGCTGAGGCTGACCCCGGTGAGTAGTGCTGAGGCTGACCCCGGCTGAGTAGTGCTGAGGCTGACCCCGGCTGAGTGATGCTGAGGCTGACCCCGGCTGAGTAGTGCTGAGGCTGACCCTGGTGGGTAGTGCTGAGGCTGACCCTGGTGGGTAGTGCTGAGGCTGACCCCTGTCCGCAGCGCTGTGTGCAGGATGACCGCGGCGAGCGCGCTGCCGAGCCGGGCCCTCCGTGCCCCCCGCGAACGTCGCTGCCCCGGCGCCATGGAGTAGCCGCCCGGCCTGGTCCCGCCTCACGGGCGCTGTTGGACTCGGGGCTAGGTGGGTGCAAAGTTCACTGGCAAGAGCTGAGCAGCTGAAATTGCTGTTAAATGAGCTTTGGCTCTGTATTGTACCTGGCCAGGTGAGGTCACCGCTGTGTGCTCACAAAAAGTTGGCCTTGATGTGTAAAGACAAGAGAGGCTGTGGGGACTTCAGACTTCGAGGAGTGGTGGCCTGGTCACTGTGGTAGCATTGTTGCATCTGAACTTTGCTGTCATGTTTAGGAATGCACATTGATAGAAATGGATGAAGATTTGTATTAATTATGCTTTTTGGACCATTTTCTTTGTCGTGCTTCTAAAAATTCCAGGATCAAACAAATGTCCCCAGACTAAGTTGCTTGCTTCTAATACATCTTGGAATATTGTCTTGGGTGGCTTTTTAAAGAAACAATCTGCAAAACACTTAATTACTTTCCCAGAACTGGCCTGATGTTTTCAAGTGGAATTTATCAGACTTTCCAGGAAAATGGCACTGCTTAGAAGATTTTTGTACAGTTTGTAATGACACGCATCGTATCTGGGTGGAGAAGTTTTTGTGTGTGAGTGAAAGCAAGATGCATTAGCTGTGATTTTAACTGTGCATATCCTCCTTTAATGCTATTTTGTTGACGATCCTTTGTGGGCAGTAGAGGAGCGGAAGAAAACAATGGTTTAAAAATCATCTTGATATGTTTTGTGTAGTGTTCTTTATTATTTATCTTACTTTAGGTTATTTTTAAAATTCATCATTAAGAATTAGTTTGATGGTCTAATGAAACTAAGAAAGTAACTTGATAGATTCTGAGAAGACTGTTATGGGGTTTTTAAATGAAGGTAATGTAACTCAAACTTTTTCTCTCTTCAGGGCAAAGAAAGAAACCAGGCAGACTGTAGCAAAGCTCCCTTTATTGGCAAGAGTAAAGAGAACCCTATCAGAGCATTGAGCAAGCCTATTCTTTCTCCTCAAGCTGTGGATCAAATGAGATTCAAATAAAACAAAGGAAATGTAAGCAATCAGGGAGTCTTCCAAATTTGGGGGAGGGTGGGGTATTAGTGTGGGAAGAAGAGGAGTACACAGAATTGGTCAAGAAAGTTGTTGCATGGACTTTGGCAATCAAGAGCTTCTTTTTAAGCTAACAATTCCCTTTTTAGTGTTGTGGTCTCTTCAGTTGTCTGTGAAGGAGAATTGTTATGTGAGAGGGAACATGTAATTTCCAGACTGATGCAGAGTTTACTTGTTAGCAGGTAATTAGTGAAGAGGTTAGAAAAAAACAGTGAGTAAAAGCAAATGTTGGGCAAGAGCTGTAAAGGATTTCATGCTTTATGCCATTCCAGCAGCAACTGTGATACTGAAGAGGTGTTTAAATGGGAAAGGGTGTCCTGTAACCTGTTCCTATGGTGAACTCTTTCTAAAGGTTAGAGCCTAAGAAAATGCATACTTTTCATGGAATCATTTCACTGTGACTTTGGACACTCACCTTTAAACTTCTGTTGCTTGTAACTTGACTTGTATGTTGCCTGGAACTGTGTTCACATACCTGGCATGCTCTTCTTTCCGTGGCTCTGATGTGGTAAAATCCTTTTGGTTTTAATGTAAGTTTTTTTTGGCTGCTGGGAAAATTCTCACATTTGTCAAATGTGAAAATTGACAGCATTGGATAAACTCTGAAGGAGCTTTATTTGGAATTACAGTTTGATAGACTTTCTCTCAAAGTTTTTTTTTGCCTTGTGTTTGAGTTAATGGCTGAACTGGGCTGTACTCAATCCAGACTTCATAAGCTTGCTAGGTACTGGTTAGGAGATAAATTGCTGCTACATTTATTAAGGATATTGTGAATTTTTTTTCTTTTTTTTCTTTTTTTCTCCTAAAGCATCAATATTTGGGTAGAAGAGAACCTTTTACCTAAGCAGTCTTATTACTGCCATGAAGTAGGTGCTTCAAATCGGCTTTCCTTTGGTTTTAATTCTGCTCATGCACATAATATTTCCTCCTCTACATCAGAAATATAATACAGTGCTCATTTTGTGAGAACAAGCATTTATTTTTCTGACCTTGGTCTGAATTTTCATGTGCAGTACTTTCAGCAATTCAACATTGCACTGCTGGTATGATGAAAAATAGATTTTTACAATATATTCTCCTGGCATCTGTGTTCTTGATTTTTGTGTTGTGCATTAAAGCAAAACTTGAATGTGGTAGTGGAGGGCTTGATTGAAATTGCTGGTCAAAACTGAGCAGATGAGAGAAAAAAGGGGGGCATGTAAAGGAAAGTATATGAGTACAAAATGTTTCTGCTAAGAGAGACAATCTTTTATGTGCCTATTACATTCAGCTTAGGCCACTTTAAAAAAAAATCTGGAAATGGTTTTAAGAAACTGGGTGATGACATGTCATTAAAGATGTAAAATTTTCTTGTGGGAAGTGAGAGAAACTTAGGTTTGTCCTCTCTCAGCTGAACTCAAGATAGTGTGGATTTGCCTTAATTACAGCTGTTGCCAGCCCCCTGTCTTGTGTCAGTGCACTGATGAAGTCCCTGATTTCACTGAGACAGAGGCTGTTTGGATTGATAACAAAACCCATCCTTGTTCTAAAATGGGATAGCCTTCACTGTAACTAATCACAGCTATCACCAGCACAGCTGTCAGTGAATAAGTATAACTCTGGTGCAGTCAATACCCAGGAGAATAAATTAGCAAAATAGTAAAACCATATAAAGATAAAAATGCTGTGTGAGTTCACATTTATGTAGTGTAATGATTTCTTTTTTTTCCCTGAATAACTGTCTTGAAAAATGGAAAATTATTTTTAAAAGCCCTAAACCAAAGAAACCCCTCTTTTTGACACGATGACACTTTTCTAACCCATAGAACTCACTGTTCTAAGATAACACTAAGAATTTGCTACCTTTGGCCTCAAAACAATTGCTTGTAAATTTAGCAGATGTCTAGAGGAAACAGGAATCATGCTTAACAGATGCTTTGCTACCTTCCCCCCTCCCCCTTCGTTTTTTTTTCTCCTGCCTATCCACTTCTGTATTGTAGATGCTGTATAGTCATAGAAAAGAATCCCAGGAACTGGTCTGAGCCTGGCTTGATGGATCCACATTACAACATTTTTAATGTATTTTGTGACTTTCTGCTATATTGTAGGAAGTGCATTTATATATATTCTGAATTGGATTAAAGCTGACACTCCTGTGGGGTCTTCTAAAGGCAGCCATAAAAGAACTTCCAGAACAGTGTGAAGCAGGTTGAAGAAAGGATTCTTCACAGAAGCATTTATAATATTTAGGTGGTAGTTCTCCTTATGTAGAGACATGTAGGTTTGTCTTTGGTATTCTACCTGGTGTTTTCAGATCCTGAAATTGCTTCCTAAGATAATAAAACGTCGGTGTACAGTTGAGTTGGAAAGTATCATGAATAAAAAGAATCTCTTATGACACTTCAGAAGTGTGGGCAAATGATTTCTTCTTATCCAGGCTTCTAGGAGGTTTTAGAGTGGTGACAAATCTTGCTAGAAGAGTCCAAAAATAATACTTCCTACTGATGTAGAATGCTTCAGGCCAGGGATGCAATAAAAGGTAAGCAGTGCTTTGCTTATTATACAGTTTAGGGAGAAACAAAGAGGTGAAGCCTTAAAATCATGTAGCAATTCTGTAGAATTGGTGGGGAAAAAATCCAAACCACTGCTGTAATATTGAAAGCTTCATTGCCTAGATACAAGTTACTTGCAAAAAGTGGGAATCAGCAGTCTTTCCTCTGAAGTGTCATTAGCAGTGCAACATCCTGTAAGCTCTAATCTTAGGATTTAAGCCCCTTGCTCTATCAGTGAGTGTCCTCTGCATACTTTTAAATCTGGCATTTGCTCCAGTTGTAAATTATTCTTTTCATTCTGCATATCTCAGCTGTGCCTATGTGAATCTTCATAACAAGCAGATAATTCTTTATGAGCATAAATTTTTCAAGGAATCTGAGTATTCTCATTTAGTTTCTAGTGTAACACCTGGAGGCTTTCAGGTCTGAATTTTCAAAAATAAAAATGCATGTTTAAATGTTAGATTGCCATTAATACATTAAACAGAATTGATTTATTAAGTATTTATTTGGTAGAGGTGAATGTGATTTCTTTAATATTAACTAAAGAAGCCCTCAGGCAATAAGCATGCAGAAAGAATTTTAAATTTTAAACTAAAACTGTCAACTTCAGATTCCAAATCTGAACACACATCTCTGTAAGGCCTTGTGGATGGTATGGGATGCACCAGTTTTAATGTGTTTCTGAAGCAGCAGCAGCACTGTGCAGTTTTATCAGAAGTTTGTTTGAAAGGTTGCTATTGCTTGTGTTAAACTTTTTTGGCTGTGTAACAGTGATAAACACTTGGTTCTGGGTAGTGATGTGAAATTCAGTCAGAAAAATGTATAAATTACTCTTACAACCTCCACATTAAATATGTTATAGAAGGATAACGTGCTCATCAATTTTTGTTAATTCTCTTAATCCAGTGCAAGAGAAACCTTCAAAGAGACCTGAGGATTTTTGGTCCTTAGAGGATCCTGTGTGACCCAGGGCTGTAGAGGTGGCATCTTCTTAAGATGTCAGTGGTACCTATTGATCTGAAACCTCCAGAACTGCAGTTGGTGTAAACCTGCATGCAGCAAACAAAACTTTTAAGGTTGGCGAGTCAAAATAATAACATAGTTTGTCACCTGGCAAAGTAATCACAAAGAAGAGATAGAAATTAGGAGAAACTGTGAGAGAAACTAGGAAATCGCATGCAGGTTCTATGTGAAAGTGTCTTTTAATGACATTTTACAGCTGGAATAATGAATACTGTCATACACCAGCAGGCATTTGTGTCTTACATGGGCTTGGTTTCAGTAGCACATTACTGAAGTCTGTGTTTACGACAAGAGGAATAAACATGCTCCTTCCTTTCATACATTGCTGGGAAACATGTTTTGTGAACCTAAATTTTCAGTTAGGGGAAACACAGCTTCCTCCATGAACACCTTAATAAAGAAATGCTTTACATAGCAGTGAATGTGAAGTTGTGATTATGAATACTATGATAAGTCTGGATAAAGGGTCTGTGACTTTCTCCTGAAAACTCAACTTCAGTAATACTTTTTACTACAATTGTAGAAACTGGAATGTACTTTAGTATAACCAGAAGTTTAGCACAATGGTTTAGAGGGTTTTTAATTTTTTTGTGTGTGTGTGTTTTTTCTTTCTTCCAGATTCTATTTACAAATGTGGTTTGGTTGGTTTTTTTTCATCTAATAGAAAAATCTTAACAAAACACCCACATTTTTCCCAAACTCCAATAGATAATACAGTCATAGATAATACAATCTAAACAGTGAAGTGTACAGTGTATACATTGAAATCACTGAAGTTAAACCTGCTATCACTTCATTAAATAAGTGGACAATGTTTTTCTTTCCCTCACATTCTGATAAATAATAAAATACAGGCAAATGAAACAAGAGTTACTGATACTCTTTTTTTTTTTTCCCCCCTTTTCCTTCCTGAATAAGAAACAATGGATTCAGACAAAGCTGAAGACATCATCTAGAATGGTGGGAAATTTCACTTAGGATTAGTGAGAGGCTGAATTCTGTACATGAATAAATGTCTTCCATGCAGTTTAGTGTTAAATAAAATATTCTGACAATGTGACATGCTGTGTTAATTTCTAGAGTTTGATGATTATTTAGGGCAGTGTAAAAAAGTATTTCTTTCCTACCTGTGTTCATGGTATGCCATGTTCACTGGGATAAAATAGAAGACCAGGAAATATTTCATGAGAGTGAGTTAATTTCTATAAAAAACAGGCTAGAAAGATTTTTTTTGAGTTTTGGATATAGGCTTAGAAAACTTACTTTAGTTAGAGTGGAAAGAAATTCATGTGGAAGTGAGATACTGTGCTTTCAGTTTTCTGGTATGGTCATTTCTAGTTCCTCAGCACTTCATTATGGTCCAGGCCATACTTGAAGTTGCATTCTGTTTCATTTACCAGATTCTGCTAAACTCTGCTGTGTTCAGAATTTCCTGGGAGGAGTATTTTTGTTGAAGATGAGCTGCATTTTAAAATTAATTAAGTAGCATTTTGTAGGTATTCTTGAGAAGGCAGTTTTGCATTAATTATTCATAATAAGCTTCATTAAGTGCTTTGGGTTTTTTCTTTTTATTTTCTGGTCTCTGACACCTTTGCCTTCACATACTTTCTTCTAATTGTAGAAGATGAGGTACTACCTGTCTTATTTTTTTACCTCTGCTGAGATTTGAGGCTGGATTCATTAAGAGACAGCACAGATGCACTCTGTCAGGAATTGGCAATGCAGAAATACTCTCATGCATTTGGCAGACAAATCAGTGTAGGTAGGTAGACTCTGATTTGAAGAATATCTTCTGCTATTCTGGTACACTTGAAATTTTGTTAGATTTGAAGCTGAAGATCTCTTTGACTCACAGAAAGGCAAAGAATAACATTGATTGATAGGTCTTGGTTTAAGAACGAAGAAAAGGCTGACAAAAATACTACAATAATTTTTTGATTCCTACTTGGTGATTCCAGAGATGAAGAGACTTTGTTGCCTTAAGTTGCTGTGATTTATGAGCAAGTTGTTCCTGATAAATCATGCAGCAGATTTTTCTTGAAGTCACACCTTGGGAGGAAAAGGGGGCTAGGCTGGGTCACTAGGGGATGAAGCATCATTTTCTAGGACTGTGTATTTGGGTCAGAATGCTTGGGACATGCCATCTGCCTTAACCCTCGTTGATCCTTGCTGGATTTGTGGCTGGTTAAAATGCACTTCAAAGGCCCAGTTGGAGCAGGCAGAAGTGGGAGACAGTGAGCAGTTGGGCTTTTGGGTGTCTGGGATTTCACACTACCACTTGTGAACCAAAGGCTTGTGTGCTGTGCAACAGAAGTAAAGGAAACGTTAAGCTTGCTGTAAAACAGGAATTGGAGGAAATCTGGAATGAGGGAAATAGCTTTCCATAAAAACAGAGTATTCTGAATGCAAATATAAGCTGGTTTTTCCTAGTTCTCTCTTCAAAGCACATATAAAACCATTTTGAAAGAGGAAACAGCCTTTAACTTCAAATATGATGATTTTCATGGCGTTTCTGCGAGTATTTTATCTGAGTATATTTCTTCTGTGCTAGATAGAACTTTTCCTTTGTAAACAGAGCCAGAAGTTAAAAAAAATAAAAAATTCATAGTGTTCATCCACTTCCCCCACACAGGACTCTCATATGTATCTCAATCATGGACTTTCCCTAAACAGCAGAGGAAGAGATTAAAGTATACTTTGTTCTGTGATCATCTGATCATCTTTTGATCTTTCCTGTTCTTTATCTGCTTCTACTAAAAGCCTGGTATTGAAATAGAGATCACAGCTGGGGGTTAACTTCATAGGTGAAATGCAATAGCTTTGTCTAGGGGTGCATGAGAGAAAAGAGAAAATGTTCAGGAACCTGAATGGGAATTGGAAATGCAGAAGAATACTCATGGTGAGCTTGGACAGCATTTCTCTTTTTCGTTCTCTCATCTGTTGTCTTGTGACCCAGGCTTTCAAAGCTTAAGAGGTCTTTTGATTTCTAAAAGATGCTTTTGATTTCTTGCACTTCAGATGACTTTATACTGTATTTTGGTAGCACAGTGAGATTAGGAAGTAATTACTGAGAGCTGTAGATAGCAAGTGTAAGTCAAAATACAAACACTTTATTTTTACTGTTGCCTCAGGCTGAATCTTAAAGCTGTTTTGCCAACCCATGTGTCATGATTCAAAGGAATGCTGTCAACTTTCAAAAAAGTAAGAGTTGAACATAGTGTCATGTAAAAATCAGCTTTCCTTAATTGCACTGACTTACTTTTTCTGCTGTCTTTTTTTAATAGATAAAATTTAAGCCCTTTAAAAGTTGTGTGGTTTTTTTTTTCTCTCATCTGGTGAAATATGTGTTGGACTAAACGTTAATCATATTCAGCATATTATTGGATAGTTACTAAAAGTGTCAGTCCCTGGCTTCCTGGGCATTCTGAACTATGTTAATACTTTGTTATTGCTCATAAATATTACTATTCTAACCTCTAAGTGCTGATGTAATTACTTTCCAAATCTGTCCTTTATTTGGAATCCAGAAGTTTGTTACACTGAGCAGGAGAGGGTACACATTAGAACTCCTCTCATGACAGCATAGTCCAGCAGACTTGCTAAATTGAGATCCCTTGTACTGGGATGCCGTTTGTTTAATCCTCTAACACACTTCACATGAGTGTGTAGACTCTTTCTTGAAAGAAACAGAGCCAAGGAAAGTGATAAGTTAAAAGAATAAAACAATGCAACACGTAACTTACCTTTTATTTTCATCTATTCAGTCATCTTGCAAACTGGAACATGGGAAATATACAATGTTTGTGATTAAAGTGACATGCATGATTGTTCTTTTGCAAGAATGTCGTGATAGCAGCTTTTGATTATGCTTCTGATTTTCTAGGCCAGATAGGAAAAGAAGGAATATCGTGTACCTTCCAGACCAAGAATAGTTTTGCTATTTGTTCAATAATTTCTACAGGCTAGAGCCTGTGGAGACTGGTGAAATACAGTTTAATTGCGTGAGATCATAGCAGTTCAAGTATCAGAACAGGCCTTTTTGCTGCCTAAGAGTATCACATTGTAATTGCCACAATAAAAAGTCCTCGCAGGGGGGTGTTAAGGCCTGGGAGAGGTTGCCTGGAGAGGTTGCAGTTTCTTCACCCAGGTGGTTTTGAAAACTCAGCAGCAGGCTGTGTGACCTGACTCTGAAGATGGTCTCCTCTGAGCAGGAGGTTGGGCTGGGTGAGCTCCAGAGGTGCCTTCCAAGCTCAGCAGCTGGGATTGCACACTGACGAGTGGCTGTGGAGAGCCTGCAGAAGGCAGAAGCTTCCTGTGTGGAGAATACTCAGTGCGTGTCCTCTGTGTGTTCTCAGATGTTTGTCCTACTTGCTTATATCCAAGCAGTGATTTTTCCTGTTGGTCTTCATCTGTTCTGCAACATGTGTGATCTCCAGGTCTTCTTCACAGCACGAAATGTGCATGCTTGTGAAATCGTAGGGCACAGTTTAAAGTAGTTAAAATAGCCCATTTATTTTAGCACAGAGAAAAAGAAGTTTTACTATATTAATGCTACTTTTTTTCTGTACAGGAATTAGATTTAGTATTTGAGTGTATATATAAGAGAAGGTGAGGAGTGGTCTCATATTTCTCACTGTGTAAAGTTGTATCAGCACTGGTGATGTAGCAACTCTTCCTTACCCTCCTCAGAACATTCTCTCAGAGCATGTCCTGGAAATACCTAAACCTCTGCTTAGTCAGTCCTAAGTGTATACTCTGGAGAAATAGTGAATAGCACTCCAAGCATGAAAAATGCATGGAGGTAAAAATAAATAAATCAGTAGTTCCCCTGTGCAAACAAGAGGAGTGGAAGTGCCAAGACCTCTGACCACACACAAACAAATTTGATGGATGGTCATCTGCTTTCAAACCTGCCACTCCAGTGCTGCCTCAGTCATGGCCTGAGTCTTTTTGTGGAGTGATTGAAGCCATTTGCATTTTATTTACCTGCTGTTCAGTGCCCCTGCCCAGACTCCAGTGTGGCTTTGCCAGAAGGCCAGGCTGAGGTGCTGTGGGTGTTGTGAGATTGATACTCTGCAGCAGGACCCCTTCACGCCTGAGAACTCCAGATTCCCATGGCAGCCTCCCTGCTCAGCCTTATTTTAATATTTTTTGACATGTGTGCCCTGAGTAAACTGATAATATGTTGTCACCCGTATACTGCTTTCAGCTTGCATTACTGTTTTAACAAGACATCAGGGTGTGACAATGTATATTGTATATTATAATAGCACTCAGAAGCAGAACCAAGTCAGAAGACTTGTCTAAAACTGGTGAAAGAAAGATGGACATTTGTTTCAGTATGTGCCAGGAATTTATTAGAAGCTATAAAATGCTGAAATAAAAGACAGAGGAAATGTTCATATTGTTTTAATAATTTAGTTTTAAGATAAAAATTTCTATGTGCTAACTTGAAGCAATAATTCTTGATGATAGAAAGCAAGTGAGCTCAAAAGACTGAAGATCTGGAAATACCTCTCTGGGTACCTGGTTATGTGGCTCTCTGAGGATACCCTGTGGAGTACAGAAGAAAATTCTGTGAAGAGCAGTAAAACTGATGAAATCTGTTTACCTACTAATCTGTGTTCAACATCCTTTGTTTTACCCCTACTCTGCCCTCCTCAAAAAAACCCAAACAAAACCAAAACAACAACAACAAAAAACAAACAAACAAAACCCACCAAAAAACAAATCCTAAGACAAAACAAAACCAAACCAAAATAACAAACCACCAACAAACTCCAAACCAAAAAAAGTGCAACGAAACAACCAAACCCCCTAAACCTCCAGCCCCTCCTGCTTTTATGGTACAGGAGGAGACTAAGGCCATGAAGTTGGTGGGAGCAGGTGTTTTTGGCTGGTTTGTAATAGACCATGCTGGTGCACTTTTGTAGCCTCTTGCTCACTGGGACAGTACATTAAGTTTCTCTTTCTGTTCCCCCCTTAGCTGTTCCTTTTCATAAAAACTGTCCAGTTGGTTCCAATGTGGTTTTGGAAGGCTGAGAGGAGAGACAGCACAATCACAAGCCTTTATCTCATTAAAAACTAGACTGACAAAATACACCCCAGGCTACCCAAAAAATGGCCTAGTTAGGATGAGATGCTGAAGTTTGTGTGCTTTTACGCATTTTAGATACAAAATTTTTTTGAAGAGGAAAGGTCACTTTTCTGCTCTGATCTTAAGCTCCCTGTCCCACTTTAGGTTTCTCTTTCAGAGCTCAATTTAGATACTGTGCATGCAGTGCTGTTCTGTTTAAGGAACTCCTGTTCTTGGTGCAAATTGTAATTTGATCAAAAAGCTTTGCTATCCTGTAGTAATAACTGAATTAAACTGTATCATGCATTATTCTCTTCAAAGGTACTGTAATGAAAACATTTCTTTCTAATAGCTTTTTGCCCTTTTTGAATTTTAAAACTTTGGCAAAAGCTTATTTACTTCATATTGTCAATATATTGAAAGTGTCTTTGCAGAGCTTTCTAGGTTCCAAATCTCATGATACCTAGTGCAGTCAAATTTTTAGGAGTGTTTTAGATTTATGTAAGAGTTAATTTTTTTTCTGTTTTCTTTAGGATGCAAATTTATTTTCAGTGTTTATAGAAGCTTTATTGTATTTCTATGTCACAAACTGGCTTTATTCCCAAAGAACAAATCATGAAGATGTGTGGTAATACAGAACACAAGTGCAGATACTTGGGATGTTTGCTCTTTCTGCAGTGAGAACAACATCCTTGCTTAGATAAGGAAGGAACAAAATGTCTTTTGTTTGGGAATTCCTGTGCTTCCTAATTCTTGCAACAACTTGGTGGGTAAACTCGCTTTTGCTTCCAGTTTCTAGGCCTCTGCACTAATATTAGTATTAGTTAAACACCAACAAATTATTCTGACCTTCACTGCAGTATATACAGCCTGAAGTATCAATTGAAGTCAGCCTCAGTTGCTTGAATACCATTTGTGTTGAACAAGAGTGAGCAACCAGACTGGAGCAAGCAGTGTCACAGTGTCACCCATCTGATGGCCACAAGTGTCCACTCAAGTGTGAGTATTAGCATATGCTGGCTGCAGGAGAGGTGGCTGAAAGAATGCAGGCAGCAGTGCACAGAACCAGCCTTGGTGACTGTGCCTCCTTTTTTTATGTGCTTATCAATCCTGAAAAGTGATTGTCCAAGGTTTAAATTTTAAGACATCTAAAAGTCATATTCTTTTATTGTGATGATCTTTCCCACAGATAAGAAACTGGAGCATGAGAAGTAGCTGGTGATCAATTAGGCATTAAGATTTAGCTTGCTGAAGAAGAACCAGGGTCTTTGGCTGGATGACAGCTTGCCATGCCTTTGGGAACCAGAGGCCCTCACCAGAACTAGCCCATCTTGAATGTCCTAGCCAGGTTCCTCTCCCTGCTCTCTGGAAGTGTGTTATCTTCACTGCTCTAAGTGCAGAGTATCTTACTGAGGTGTGACCTCAAAATTGCTTCTTCTTGACAGTTTGAAACATGATTATGGGGGAATAATCTGAGTCCTGCTGTTAAAGGTTCCTGAAGAGGAAGAGAAGCTGTTGCAGATGGCACCCTGTAGTGGCATGGAAACCATAGCAGAATGCAGTTTGCAGAAAGGTGGCAGCTGAAATGTCTGTATTACCTGTGCTTGTGTTCACCATTGGTCCCACAGGCAGGTGTAGGAGCATGTAACTAATATGCAAGAGGGCAAAGCTCTGTGCATTCAGACAGACAGACATCACTTCTCCCCATCCCCTTGTTAGCTTGTTCATTGTAATGAGGTTCTGGTGGTCTTGTAAGCTCAGTGCTCTATTGCATTTTATGGCAGTACTTCATGAACGGCTTCCTCATTTTGCTGCCCAAGAAAATGCTGGCATTCAGAGTATTGTGGAAGAGAATTCCTCACCAATCTGACTACTCTGTTGCTGAGCTTGTTTAGCTTTTCTGGTCTGACATACTTCTTCATAAAATAAATACAAAACCCAAGGCAGACAAATCTAACTGTTAGGCATATTGCATAGTACGTTTTATTTGTCACTGTGCTTTCTGCTTGTTTTCTGTGACAAGATATCCAAGATGTCAGTTCCAAAAGTAAAGTCCTGTGGCATCCTGTGCAGTTTATTCTGGTGAGAAACCTCTCTTGACAGCTGACAGTTCAGCCTGGAGCAGGTTGGTATCTCTGTGAAACTCTCACCTGCTGCTCATTTGGCGTTTGGTGCAGTCTGTGTTAAATCTTGAATATTCTCCTGTCACCCCTGCCCACCTACTTATGACTAATTATTCTTTTTCCTTGAGGAAATCATGCTTTTGGAAGACTTCATGTCTCTAATCATCTTTAGCTTCTTTTTGTTCAGAAGAAACTTAATGGGGGAGCAGACATTCAGTAGTTGAGGAGTGTGACTTGCAGGTTTAGGAACTTTGTGCTCTTTTGACTTATCAATTCTCCTGTCAGCATCTCTTCAAGTGCCTCTTTTTCTGTATTTCTTTTGTGGGTCAGAAGCAGGTCATGCCTTGTTTTTTCTGTCATTTTAAGGAAGGTAATGTTCCCTGTGTTGTTTCAACAAATCACCCTGCTTGAAGTTGGCTTTTGATTTCAAGAATTGACAGAATAGTGGAGGTCTTGAATATGATTAAGAAAATACACAGGTGCAGAGTGAAAAGAGGTATTAGCATCTATGAGTTGAGGAACTGAAACCTTTATGGATTCCTGAACTACAAGTGCTAAATGAAGCTTTTCTGATCACACATAGCAAGCAAGTCCATAGGTAGCTAAGTTTCAGTAGTCTGGATACTTAAGGAGTTGCACTTTTTCCATCTCTTGCTAATCTTTTCTCTTACAGCCACAGGGAAGTGTCAGATCCTAAGCTCATGAGTGCATTGTCCAGTCACTGATGTACAGCAGCAGCAGTCGTGCCTTGGGCAGTCTCTAAGTCTAGACTACTTTTGTAAGCTGCTTTCCTTTCTCATTCATGGCACTTCTCTGAACCTTCTGAGTCATGTTCTCAACATCAATCTCATTTCTTTTGTGCTGGTTGCAATCTCGAGTTGCCTCTTCAGTGTCATTATTTCCTGCTGGGTTTTTATGCTTGCTGGTGAAACTCTAGCTAAGGTCTGAAATAATCTGAATTTCCTCATTAATGAGAAGTGTGAGTTACTTTCAGTTCAGCACTGACTTTTCGGTTCTTTCTCATATTGTTCTATCAAGTTTCTGCAGTCTTTGAAGAGCAGACAAGGAATAGACTAACATTAATTCAAATTATGGATTAGAATTTTTAGTAGCTTTTCAGTTCATAGAACATGGGAATTGTGGTGGAAGAAGGTGTTTTTTTGGTTTTTTTGAGTGTGTTTGTGTTATTCTGTTGGTTTTGAATAAGACAAATCACTGGGTCTGTGTGCTGAGTTATGAGGATGGTTTCCTTGGGCTCTCTCAGAGTTGATGGAGCTCAGAGAGGCTCTCCCCTGGGCAAGGGGACAGTGAAGTGAAAATTCTTCACACAACACCTCTACCCTTGCTCAACTGGTGTTGTAAAAACGTGAAATGGTCTCAGCATTGAGACACAATGATGTTTGGTTTTTGTTTCTATAAATAATGGCATCAGAAATCAAAGAAAGTTCTGTACCCATTTAGTGTGCATGGAGAATTCTGTGCCAAAATTACAGATGCAGAAATTATCTACAAGAAAATATGTTTCATTACAAGTGCGTGGTTTTGGGCTTAGTGAAGGAAGATAAGATATCACAAAAACTGTTTAATAGGCTATGCTTGTTTGTGTACTTGGAATGTGAAGCATTTGACTCCCTTTGTGTTGTTTGTGGACATACTTGAGAAGTAAACTGGCCCTCATTTCTTCATTCTGCTTCTTAAAATTTGAATTACAACTATATTAGTTGAGGCAACTGCAGAGCAGTGGAATTGGTTTATAGCTGGTATCTCCACCAGTTAATGTGGAGAGAGAATTGAAGTTTGCTTTCCTCTTGTAGATAGGCAGACATTTCTCATAGGTAAATAGGTGTTGTATCCTCCAGCTGGGCTTTCTCCTCTATATGCTGAGGCTTTCTAAGAGCAAACCTATGCTTGTTTGACTACCAGATTAGCTAGGTAATGACTGAGAACACATTTTAAAACTTAACCTGGGCTATTTTTCCTCTGTTGCTCTGCTGATGCTTTGTGTGCTGACCTAGAAGATGGATTGTCCAAGATAATAGGTACTGTAATTTACTCTTCAGCTGGATTAATTTTTTTCTCAGCTACCTGTCAGTTGTGCTTAGCCCTGGTGAATTAATCAAATGCCCATGTTACATAGGCCCTTCTCTGCTGTCAGTTAGACTTTGCTCAGCTGCTCTCTGCAGGTGAAGATGTGCCATGAAGAGGTTGGAAGGTATCTAGTAAGTGAAGCCCTTTTGTTGTGCTGTAAAGCAGACTTAAAGCAGTGTGCTTACACTTTGCCATTGCAAAGGGATAGACAGGAAAAGTTGGCAGGGGAGCTGGGTAGGCTCTGGATACCCTGTGTGGGACACTGGTGGTTGTGTGCTTTTGCAGTAGCAGTTGAGCAGAATCATGTGCAGTACTGTACCAGTGCACCTTCTTCACCACACCTCTTGCTACCTCTAAGGGTTGGACTTCAGTATTAAGCAATACTTTTCAGAGAGAGAGACAGAAAGATATGAAAGAATCCCTTATTTATTCCTAGAGTGATGGCCATAATTAACACTTCATTTTTGGGAGCAGGTTTTAATTCTTTACTTTCTAGAGCCTTTGAATATGTAGAATATTTTACAGATCTGCTAGGCTCAATATACTCAGGCAGTAATGTATGTGTTATGTTCACATGCTGTGTGGACACACATCTGTTCTTGATGCTTTCTGGTTTTATGTAGTCTCTCAGATGCTCTGTTTGTTTGATTTAAATGACAAAAGAGGTCCTCATTTCTCAGTTTTCCTTACTTTGTTTCACAGAAACTACCTTAGAGCATGGACACCAGTAAGAAGTCAGAACCCCCTTTATCTGTAGAAATGGTACAACAGAGGGCCAATCCTGACCGCAGTCCTTCAGCATCCATCTATGTTCCAGAGCAAGGTGGCTACAAAGAGAAATTTGTGAATGCCGTGGAAGACAAGTACAAATGTGAAAAATGTCACCTCATCTTATGCAATCCTAAACAGACTGAATGTGGACACAGATTCTGTGAAACCTGCATGAATGCCTTGCTGAGGTAAGTTGTTTGTTCTGGTAGAGCATGTTGATACCTTCAAGTGTGAACTGTTGACATCAGTGTGAGCACCATTGTAGCTTTAGGAATATATTGAGCCTCCCACTGTTGCTTGTTTAATATTTGCTGTCCATGTGGTGGTGCCAACATTTGTGCTGGGTCAGGATAAGACAACTGAGCTTTCCATCAGTATTGTTGAAACGGTTGTTAAAGTGATGTAATCCTGTGTAGCAATGTGTTAGTAAGAATTTCATTCTCTATGGGGGCCAAATGGAGTAGCTGTTTCACAAGACTTCTAATTTGGGCAGTCTGGTGTCACATCCACACAGTAGATTGTGTCTGTGTGAGGAAGTGAGCTTGCACACATTCCTTTGAGTGGTGAGGACCTGGCTGAGGACCCAGCCTTAGAGATGGGATCCTTGGATAAATGTAACTGCTTGTGAAGCAGTTTTCCTGTAGCCCTTCCAGCTGTTTGTTATGGGACTTGCGTGTTCTGTGGGTTGCAGGAGGGTCAGAAAGACAGGCTTTTCTATTACTGAGATATTTGGGCAAAGAGGGTAAATGAATGCTATAGCTGCAAAATGAATTCTGAGGGGTGCAATCTTTCCCAGTCTGGATAAGAATAAAAGTGCAATCATTCAGGAGGTATCTAGGTTTTAAGAAGTATCTGTGCATCAGCAGATTTCTTTGCCTCTCAACATTGCTGCTGGTTTTATTCAATAGTGTGATTTCAAAACTTGGTGTAATGTTTGGAGACCATTCAGCACACTTTAATCTCCTGGGGTACATAAGCAGTGAATACTGGGGTACATAAGCAGAGAATATGTTCATTTACTACTGGAAAAGCAGAAATACAGAAGATACTTGGCTCAGTGAATGTTGCTTACTGGACTAGTATCAGAGAGAGCATTCAACTTCACATGCCTTGGCAATCTGTTTACTTTTTGTGGCCACTCTGACTCCAGATGCTGGTTTATCTGTCACTTGGAAATACTGTAATCTGATATCTGATTCTTAGTTATGTAAGTCAAGACTACATGCAGCATGGCAAGACTATGAAAGTTATCACAATAATCTTATCTCCTGATAAAGAGTAATCTCTGTACTGGGCAAACACAAGGGTCCATAGCTCACTAATGCACTCCTGCAGGTTTTATGCCTACAGCATTTCTAATTTAAAACAACAAAAAACCCCACCAACTTTTCTTTAGATACACAGTGTCAAATGAGGTGTGGTTTTTGTTTAAGAAATACCATTATTTCTTATTCAATATGTGGGTTTGGGAGACTCTTACATGGTTAATAACAGTGCAGAAAACCAAACACCTGCCATTCTTGGATGTGCACAGGTGGACAGAGCAGATCCTTGGTAATCTAAGCAGTAACAATTCTGGCATTGCTAGAATCTGGGCAATTTTCCTTTCCTGCTGTGAGACATGCACATGTGCTTATTACAGTGCAGATAGAATATGTGTAATTTTATCTTCCTGACTTTCCAACCAGTCTGTTACTAAAAAGGACATGTGCTTAAGGCCATGGAGTTATTTCACTATATTTAAGTGCTCGTTGCAAACAAATACTTTATTAAAATGAAATTTACAAATTTACATCCCTTTTTTCTTTCTCTTTTTTTTTTTTTAATAAAAAGCGTGCCATAAAATCGAAAGTAAAATAGTTTTATGTGGTCCCGTATTTGGCACTAAATTTTTTCATTCAGTGTTGATGTGCTGCTGCATACACAAACACACTGATTATATGCTAGCAACTTCTGTTCCAGGGTTGTTTGAGGACAAGGAATTGGGAGTTAGTGGAGATAAAGCAGTAAAGGTGTCTGCTCAGTATGCAAGAGCAGTTTGAAAAAGCAAGTTGGATGCTTGAGTGAATTCAGTAAGAGCAAGGAAAGCATGACATTGTATTAAACACTATATGCCCTCGTGTAGTTTAGGTTCCTTTTTTTTTTTCTGACTTACAAAAAGCATTACAGATATTGAACTTCAAGGTAGTTAAGATGCTCAGAAACATGATGAGCCACGGAACGGTTGGTTCAAGGAGCAGAAGCCAGTGAGGTGATTGGAATAACCATACAGATTATATAACATAATTGAACTTTTCCAGCCTCTTACATTGATTTGCACTGCTGCTAGCAGCCACACTTAGTAGCCTGTCAGTGAGTTGCTTTATGAAAAAATTCACACAGCTTTTACCTGGTGCTTTTGGTCTCAGTGCTTTACAAGGAAGATCATTCTGACTGTTCCCATTTTACGTGGTGAAAAGGAGCTCAAAAGGAATGAAGCAGCCTGGTTTGATGGAAAGTGTTCCTCTCCATGGCAGGGGAATGGAACCAGATGATCTTTGTTCTCTTCCAGCCCAGCCCATTCTATGACTCTAAGGGGTTTACACTGCAACACTTGGCAGGTCAGAGCCAGAAACAGCTTTAGGAACTCAGGTTTTCTGCACTCCAGTTTCTGTTCACAGTCTGCCCTGCTCCTGATTCTGCCTGTTGTCCGAGAGGTCACAAGTTTTGCTAAGTAGTTTAACAAGACAGCTACAAGGCAGTAGTTCAGATACAAAGGAGGCAGCAAACATCTGTAACAATTGCTAAAACCAGAGCAGACTTGAAGGAGATGGACAAAAATAATTTTTTACCCTAAAAGGATATACAATTGTCTGTCTGAGAAAGTAATTTTCATTGAGTATTGTTTGTAAAAGGACTGGATAATTAAAGAGACAATATTTTGCCTGTTTGCATAGATTGAGAAGTGACAACAATTGTGGCTCAGGTGCAGACTGAAAAATAAGGAATTAATTTTGCCAACTTGAAAACCACTGTGCAGTTATCTGGAGACATTGTGGTGGTCTTATTTCTTTGGGAATGCCAGACACTGAAAACTCAAATGTTTAAATTTATTGAAATAACATTGTCTTTTCTCCTTATAATGAACTATATCCACTTTTAATGGTTTTAGAATATATCGAATAATCAAAACTAAGTGCCTCATAAACAGAAATTTTTGTACTACAAAAGTTCAGATGAACTAAAATAGTTTTTCTGTTTTCTTTTCTCTCCAGTTCTTCTAGTCCAAAATGTACAGCGTGTCAAGAAAGCATAGTAAAAGATAAGGTACTGTTAAAATCATTTCTTATTCAAGAGTATTGTGTGGCATACACAAGTTGTGTTACTGTATGTGGTAATTATTTCATAAACCTAATAAGCAGCTTAAAAAGGTAAGTTTGTCATGAAACCTAAACCATGCATTTTATAGAGGAAGGTGGCTCATTTTTCCTGTTAACCTCATGGTAGAAAACATGTCAGCTTCATCCCAGAAAGTCCAGACAGGTGTCACATCTCATATTCATAGCTGGGAGCTGCAGCAACACATTGCAGTTGTCCTCCCATCAGCCAAGAGGATGATAAGAGATATTCCATCTCCTGTAAAGGCAGGGATGTGACAGGTCTAGGTGAACACTGATTTGGCTCTAGACCAGTGGCTGCTGTTTCACTCATCTCTTTTACAGTGTGGTGTTTACTGAACCACACTGGAATTAGGACAGTGGGGATTTACAGTAATGGTAATAGAATCAGATTCCTTTTTATATGAATAAGTTATTTCAGTGATACTCTCTTCACTGTTTTTCACATCAAAACTTTTTGCAGCCTTTGAAAGGTTGAGGGTAGAAAAACTTCTTGGGTTAGTACATGGTTTATGTGGTTTTACATTATTGCTAAAGTGTTCAGTAAATTCTTTGTGCTAGTAGTCTTTCTTGCCTAAATGAATACTTGTGTTTGTAACCCTTTTCAAGAGAAGGTTGATGGGTGCATTAAACTCTCCTTGTTTTAACCCAGAACAGTTCTCTGCACAGTGCTCAGCATAACTTGGTTTTGACATGGATGGACTCTCCAGGAGCTCAGATCAATAATCATGATGCCTAATTTATTTGTTCTTTCAACTCTGCCTTTCTGGCTCTCAATATGCATAAATATGTGCATTTGTTATGAAACTTCAAGTATCTCTAAAACAGGAGGACAGGAAGGCCAGTGTATACTAAATACCTGTTAGGCTAACTGTGCAGATCATTGTTTTTCATGAAACTGGAAACCTTTCTTCCCACAGAATGCTGAATCACAGAAATGCTCTTAGATAGTCTTTGAAAAGCTTTAAAAGTTGTCTTCCTACCTTAGCCTCAGTGAGGAAAACTGTGCCTATTAACCCTGTGAATTACTTTGGAAAAGACACTGCAGCATAGGCAACTGATTATTTAAATGAGACTTGTTGATTCATTAAACTTCCCACACACTTCTGAAAAGCAAATAGAAATCAGTGACCTGTGTCAGATGAGATCAGATGAGAATGATTGCAGTGTTCCCTTCTTCACTGATACTGGGGATAGATTCATGGCCACTGTGGGCAGGCGTGATCATAATTCTTGGTTAAGTGTTAGCATGCAGAACCATTCTATAATTACAGGAGTGCTGCAGTGTACACAGTATCACTGGAGTCTGTTTATCAGAGAAGCAGCCATAGGCTGGGCTTGGTTCTTAAGGTATTTCTTAATGGCCATTGAAGCAGTTGAAAAATAATTAGAAGCTTATCTCTTTGGGTTTGGACTTTAAAAGAGCAGTAATGGTTTTCAGTTCTTGTCTCTCTCTAGTTCCTGCTCTTTGCAGTTTGGTTTTTTGAGAGTTCAGTTGTGTTGTCTCTTATGGGGTATCTCCCATGAAGGGTGTAAAACTCAAACCCCAAGCTCTCTATTTGTAACTTCTGATTTTATTGTGGACAAAAAATGCTGAAAGTGCTTATAAACATTAAAATGGAGAGATAGTTAAAGCGTGCTTATCTGTGAAATAAAAAACCTTCTTAAGTCCAAAGCCTTAGAAAATATCTGTAATTATATATTACCATTGAAGTGCAAGGAGGTATTCCAGCCAACCAATCCAGTAATTTTGGGACTACCATCCATGAGAAGATTTCCCTCTGAACCTGTGTTTTGGGTCTCTTTTGTCTTGTGGTATTGTGCCTAATACAGCAGCTCCCCAAGCAATGTAGAGAGTTCTAGCTTGTGCAGGCCTAACACTGGCAAGCAAATAGCAGCAAATTTGGTCCTTTCTTGTACCTTTCCCTTTATTGTATTTATAGTAAAACTGACACAGTAGTAGAGTATCTGTCCAAATCCTCTCTTTCATTGAGCTGCTTCACAGTGGAGGAACCTCAGTGTTGTGCACATTCTAGAAAAATAGAATAGCAGGACTTTATTTCTGGCACATAAAGCTAGAATTGAATGGCACTGCTGTAGCTGAATTGCATGGTTTCTACTTTATTTGAACTCACATATCTTTGAGTTTCTAAAATAAAGTGATTTTTGATTTTTCAGGTATTTAAAGATAATTGTTGCAGAAGAGAACTACTTGCCCTTCAAATATACTGCAGAAATGAAAACAAGGGCTGTAAGGAACAGCTGTCTTTGGGTCAATTACTGGTAAGTTAATCTAACAGTCATAAGCTTTCTTCTGAGTTAAAGAATGAGAAAAAATTCTTACAGATTCTTCACAGTTTCTTAACTTGCTCACACTGGTGGTTAGTTTGATTTATAAATGTTACAATAAGTTTAAATTGTTTTGAAACTCAGCTTTTTGATGAACTATAAGGAACTATAAAAAATTGTGTGATTGTTTGGCACTAAAGCTTGGAAATGTAAATGGATGAACCAAATGAGAAATAAAATAGTGAAGAATCTTAATGTTTACTTGACAAATGTGAGAAATTTGATTTCTATTTTGATGTTTCTTATTTTTATTTATCTTAATCCTCTCATGTAAGTGGTGTTTATGTGTGAATTTAAACCTTTGGCTTCTCCAGAGTTGTGTAAAATAACCTGTAGCTGTTTTGGTGGAGGCATGAGATAGGAGTAATTCAGTACTTTAACAATTGTGTGGTATGGCTGCACAGCAGTTTGCAGTGAAATGTGGAGATTCTTGCAGGCTCAGGTATCTAAACAACTTAAAGCAGCATCTGTGTTTATGTGGAATAATGTAACTTGAAAAAGAGTGCTTACCTTTTGTTTAAATAGGCTGTGTGGAATTTTGTGCTGTGTTAGTATGCTCTTAGTGTAGAATTAGCTCAGGTATGTCTGTAATTCAGTGACATCAGCTGTCCAGGTAAAGGGACTGCAAGTCAGAAATGTCTTCCTGAGTAGATTTGTCAGTGTTTGCCCTTGTGTGGTGCAGTTCACAAAATAACCCTCCTTTCTTTGGTCCTGAAGTTATTCAGTGTTAGATGTCTTCAAAGGATGGAAGACATGCACAAAACTTAATTGGATTGACTTTTTTTTTTTTAATCTTTCAGATGCATTTGAGAACTGATTGTCAGTTTGAAGAACTCCCATGTCCTCGTGCTGATTGCAAAGAAAAAATACTGAGAAAAGATTTGCCAGACCATGTGGAGAAGACCTGTAAATACCGGGAGACCACCTGTAAATACTGTAAAAGCCAAGTCCCAATGATTATGTTGCAGGTGCAGTATTTTCTTGTGTATATACATCAAGATTCCTTACATTAATGTGGAATAATAACTCTTCTTGTCCTTCTGTGTAGCTGCCAAAAGAGCTTTGGCCTTTTAGCCAGAATTGATAATTCAAAAAAGAAAATAGGCTGACTTTCAAAACATGTTTTTTTCCTGCGGAAAAAAATGCATTGAGTAAGAAATATTTTCTTTATTCTTATGTTCAGATACTGCATTTTAAAAAGTTCAGATCCACTGCCTGATATTGATACTGAAGTTAATTTTGCTCTGCTTTTTAGATTTTTAACAATCTCGATAATAAATGCAACTACCACCATAATAACAATCAAATATTGTGCAAGATATAACCATTTCAATTGACTGGAAAAATACCATCTTCTATATAACCCTTCTTGGGTACTGTGTGATCTGTTGTGGGAGGAAGGGAGGAATGTAAAACACATTGTGTCTTACTAAAGAGGAAAGGAAGAATGTAAAAGCAAATTGTTACAAAAAGGCATAGGTAGAAACTTGCCAAGTTCTGGTTTAGATTTGGCTTTCAGTTATTTGAGTGCACACTTGCAAGGGCTGGTATTTAATAACTGTGCCTTACCTAGAATAAGATGGCTGAGACATGAAAATACACACACAAAAAAAACCCTCTGCCCTATATTTATTCTTGTACATTGTGAAACAGAGGTGAAGGTGTATTTAGGTAGATCATGGATGCTGTTCTCCCAGAATTATCATTAGGCTGGGGATTGGCATGAGGCAAAAGGTGATATTAAAACATGTGTAGTGTCTTAACAGACAGAATCAGTGAGTATTAAATGTGTTCTACAAACTGGATTAGCTGATATTTTGGGGTTTTTTTCCTAGATTTTTAAAAGTTCAGTGATTATAGAAATGCAGATGGGCTTCTTTGTTGTGGCCTGATTAAAATCTTCCCTCACTATACTTTAGTAATAAGAATCAGAAGTTTAATGACATTGTACTTTTGAATCTTAGACTCACAGAATGGTTTGGCTTGGAAAGGACCTTAAAGATCATCTTGTTCCAACCCTTTTGCTGTGGGCAGGGACACCTTCCACTCGACCAGGTTTTTCAAAATCACGTCCAACATGGCCTTGAATGCTTCCAGGGATTCAGCATTCACAGTTTCTCTGGAAAATGTGTTCCAGTGCCTCCCCACCCTCACAGTCTAGAACTTCCTAATATCTAATTTAAACCTGCCCTCTATCAGCTTAAAGCCCTTCTCCCTTGTCCTATCTCTACGTGCCCTGTAAAAAGTCCCTCTCTGGCTTTCTGTAGGCCCCTTTAGGTACTGTAAGGTTTCTTTTGACTTCTCATTTGAGTTTGGTCACCCTGTTGACAAAACTGGTTTTTTAGAGATGAACTTTAAATCATCTCTAGGTTCTGCAGTCTAGAATTTTCTCTAATGTAATAATGACTGAAGCTGGCCTCAGTGACTTGAACTGAAAATGGAGATAGGGGGAGCAGACTGAGAAAAAAGGTATGCAAATAGAAACAAGAAATTTTACTGGAGAACATGTGGTTCATGTCTTCATAGAATCCCGTGACCTGTGGGCTAGGAAATCCCCGTTGTTGGAGGCAGACTCCAACAAGTTAACAACGTCAGGAGAACACTTTTTTAGATTGAATTTGTCTTGCCTGCATGCTCACTTGGTGACTTCTAAAAAGTTAGGGTTTCTTTTTGTAACAAACATAACTTTTCTGTCCTGCACCTCCTGACAGATGAAGATGGTGCATTGTTAAAATGGAAATTAGTAGTCTTCTGGATTACTATATATTTCAGTGTATAATCCACAAAGTTACTTGGAAGTGCTTGTCCTGTGAAATGGATACTTAGGGAGCAGTAGTGTGACAGTGCTGTCTTTCCATGGTCTGGAACAACAGCACTGCTCCTCCCTGAAAGCCTGGCCATAAACCAGACCCTGCCAGGGTAATCTGGGCTCTGACCAGTGGTCTGAAATACAGCTGAGCTGACTGCACAGCCACTGGCAAGACCCCAGACATTGTCCCTTGCTCCCTGTCACTGCTCTGGAGCCAGACATGTTCCTAATGTGGCACTGGAGTTTCTGGGAGCTGTGTTAATATCCTGCCTTGCTCTCATCTGTGCTGGGAGCCCTGCACATGGTACCACCTCTGGTTTCTGCTGGATTTGGCTTTATTGCTCAACTGGGTAAATTTAGGTTAGGAGGGGGAGAGACTTCTGCCACTGGACTGGGATTACTCTGGTTTATCCTGAAGTCACTGGAAAGGCTTGCCTTGGCTTCAGTGAGTGGACACTGGCAGGTGGAGCAAGGAGGAAAACAGGAGAGAATGCTGAGAAGTTGCATGTTGCCTTTTTATCATGAACCAAGACTGTGTCACAGCCTTTGTCAGATGGTTTGGGTAGGTGAGAGAAAAGGGTTAGGAAATTAAAAGTAGGGAATGAATATTAGAAGGGAGTACTTTTCTGGCTTTGTAGTTGACAAATAACTAAGTGTGTAGGGCATTGGGCTCCTAAAGCCTTGTGGATGTGTGTGATGTCTCCCTTCAGCACGATTCCAGACGTGTTCAGAATGAGAGGCCCAGGTCCAGCTCTTGACTCTGAGCAGGAGTGGTGCTTTGGGGCTCTGCCTGTCAGAAGAGCATCGCTGTCACCCTGACAGGCTGCTCTGAGGAGAGGGGTTGGCATTGCTCCTGGCTGGGTCCCCTGGTGGGGACAGACTGAGCTGTCTCAGGAGCTGTCCCAGCTCTCTGGCTAAGGAGCAGCTGAGGATTCCCTGGCTCCTGTCACTGTGACTGTCTGTGTGTGCCACACCAAGTGAGCGAGTGTGAGTGGGGAGCATGGCAGGGTGGATGGGTCAGGACAGCATCTGATGGCCTGCTTTAAGAGGAGGAGACAGAATTTCAAATAGTGGCAGATTTATGCCAGAATTCTGACCAAGGCCTTTGACATCTTGGACATCAGATCTCTTTTACATCTTGATTTTGTTTAAAAAAATAGACCTGGTTACTGGGCAAAAAGGACATGCTATTTGTTCTTCCCTTTCTAACAGGCTTATAAACCTAGAGCTTTGTTTGCTTTGCTTTTCTTAAGTACCAGAAATGAAGCAGTGTGTTTCAAGTTGAATGGGACGTGTCACTTGATGAGAAACGGATTTTTCATTTTGTTGAGAAAACTGAGAGGAAATGTAAATTCAGTTATCTTGGGCCTGACTTTTCTCCCCTCACTGGGGTGATAGGGTTTGACAGCTATGCTGAGATACCTGTCATCTGGGTTCAGATTAAAATCCCTGCTCAGCATCATGATGTGTAACAGTGAGACTTAGTATCAGGTGTTTGGGAATCAAACCTAGAAAAGAATTGGAAGGGAATTTCCATACAAAGGAAAGAGAATCTCTGGCGGTAGGCAGTGTACATTTCTGAAGAACTTTTCCATGCACTATACACTCTTACTAGAAGGGACATCTGCACTGGCTCTGCTTGCTCTCTTGCATCTTTAGATGCCCAATTCTGTGAGTAATTGTTGGGGATTAAACTTGACTTTTACTACTGTTTCATTGCTCGAAGTAAAACCAATAAAATGGCAAGCAGATAGATTTGCTTTGCATGGGAAAACAGAAGGAAACCCTTGGTTTTGCTTCAGAATATCAACACCTCCATCAAAAGTATAAACTGATGTTTGAGTTCTGTAACTGCGTGATTGAAAAAATCTTGTGGGATTTTTTAATTATTGTAGGATGCTTTTCTTTGCAGGTAAGTCCTCTCTTAATTAAAGAGTAAGATCTGATTTGTGGTTTGTTTGCTTTTTTCCTCTGTAGAAACATGAAGATACAGACTGCCCATGTGTCATGGTTTCTTGTCCTCATAAATGTAGTGTTAAAACACTCATGAGGAGCGAGGTAAGAAGTCATACCCAGTGTTGTGCTGAAAAATTAAATAATGTCTTTAGTAAGATCTCGCAAGAATTTTGCCAGAAGCCATTTCCTTGTTAAAATGTGAGATCTAAGGAAAAGCTTTTTCTACCACACAGTTAAGTGTGATAACACTCAAATATTTTTAATGATTTATTGAAAAATTATTGAAAAATAAACAATTTCTTAATTTTGAGTCATTATTACACTTGGCTTGTCCAAGATTAGAGCATGTCCTTCTTGCTTTCGTTTTTACTAGCTCTCCCCCTTGCCCTTCCCTCATTTCAGCACCACAGAGCAGCATCTTGGGGTAGTTAGCTTATATTAAAATAAAAATACATAATTAAAATTCAGGGCACATTGACAAGACTTAGTAAAGACTACAAAAATCATATAGATGTGTAATTTCATAGGAAAACTGAAATTATTATTAAATATGTTAAATTTGGGGGAAAAAATAGTAACTGATACTTAGAGAAATGGTGTAAGATAAAGGTTGAGTACAGTGCTCCAACAGCGGATGCAGTGATGCATAAAAGTTTCTCCTAATGTGTAGAAGCTTCCAGTAATATGTAGATGAAAAAAAATTAAAGCCTGGCTTTGAAGACATCCATGTTCTTGTACATGAAAAGATAAAAGTAGCATCTGTCAAAATCGAGGTGCTTAATTTTTCCCTAAAAGTAGAACTTAGCAAGGATAGAGAAGAACTTACTGAAGTCTTCATCACTCAGTAAACCTCTTTTAAGGAAAGTGAAGTTTCTGATCTGAGGATGAGCTTTTCTCTTTCCTCTGCTACTTACTTCCTGAGCTGGATTCATACCATTTTTCAGTTGCACTTGTAAATTATTAATCGTGGCAGAGTACACAAGGCACATAAGGCTCCTGCCAAAGTTTAATGCAGTCTTTTCCTCTAAGATAATGAAACACAAAATATATGATAGATACTGTATTTATTAAGAGAAATTGAGCTGTTAAGAAAAGAGAAAATACATATACTGGCCAACCCTACCAGTGCTTACTTCCAAGATTAGATCCTGGTTCTGGAGCACTTTGGCTTATTCTTAAACCCTGGTTTCAGCAGTTACTTTTAGAAGAGGTGTGTCTGAGTGCTTGTAAGAACTGAACCATTAAAGGCTGGGTTGTTATGCACACATTCAGAATTGTGTTTGAAACCATGGGTAGAAACAGAACTTTGAACAGCCCTTTGCCCTGCATCATCTGTTGCTGTATGTGGCTTAATTTTTTTTCTAACACTGTGTAGGTATTACTTGGTTGCATGGTAAGGGACAGCAAGTCTAATGCAGAAAATGGGAAAATGCCTGCCTAACAGTTTGAGAAAATTCTGTAGTGTACAGGTGGATATCTTACTGTAGAATAAAAGGCAATTGTCATGTTAAATTCATACCTCTTTGGCAGACTTCTGGTTTTGAGAAGTTGAAAAACGTGGCGCTCGTAAAACCTGTTAGACTACATGTCCCTTTCTTACTACTTCTTCTTTTTTTCTCCACTACATGTCTTTTGAAATGATACTGAATTCCTACAGGTAGTGTTTAGAAGGCAGTAGTTGTGAATCAGAGATGAGGGACCGATGGCAGCTCGGTATAAGATGTTAAAGACTCTCTTGTCTATTCCAGAGCTACACATTCAAAGCAGGGTTGATTCACCACTTCTTTCCAGGGAGGTGGATGAGCTGAGTCCTGTGGGGCTTAAGGTGTGGGAATTTCAAATGAGATTCTGCAACCAAAAAGAGTGATGCCAGCTGAGGAGCCAGGCTCTAGCTCCTGTCTGCTTTGTGGGAAATACAAACTGCAGACTCTGTTTTTGAAAAGAGAGTGTTTGTTAGGCTGTCCTTTCCAAAAATGTCTTTCTGCTCCAACTTTTAGGTAGTTTGTATCCAGCTGCTGCCATCTGTGCTGCTGCTGTCCATATATATATGTATATGCTTCTGTGAATTGGTTTATTTTTGAATGAAAAGTGGTCTGTGCTTGTAATAATCCAAGATATTGGACTAAATCTCAATCTGTGAAAAATGCAGGCATTTTACTAATCAGTTTTAATCCCGTGTACTGCTTTTTTTTTAAAGTTACTTAACTGTACCTATTCTAAAACTCTTTGTCTGTTTCATGCAGTACTTGTTTAGTCTTTTTTGTGTAATTTAACTGTTAAATTTAGGCACGGAGAATTGCATGTTATGTTTTGAAAAGTTGGTTCCTCATAAAATTAGGATTAGAAAAAAATGTACTTTACTACAGTGAAACTGATCTTAAGACTTGCTCAGAGCACCAGTAAAAAAAAAAAAATCACTTTTTGAGAAAAGATTAGCCATTCACTAAAGTAAAATGAAATCAAATAAACATAGAGTATGTGCTTTCTGTTTGTTTTGGGTTTTTTTAATTGGGTTGCCTATTGAAATAGTCTTTGGTAGAAGTTTCACTGTATATTAAATGTATCACACTGTATACTGTATTGGCATGTGCGTGTGGTTTACATATGTGTATATACAGAATCAGCACCTGAGATCAGACTGGAGAAAATATACACATGTGTGTTGTATGTTCTGCAAATGGCACACAGTACAAACCTGATAACCTCTGCCCTTTATGTTATCATGCAAAAGTCTTTTTGCCAAAACTCACATTTTTTTCCTATTGCAGTTGAATGCACATTTGTCAGAATGTATTAATGCCCCAAGTACCTGTAGTTTTAAGCGTTATGGCTGCACTTTTCAGGTCAGTATATAACAATTATACTTCCCAATTGATGAAAGTCTGCAAATAGAACCTAATTCTTTGACATGAAAGTTCTGGACTTCTCTATTTTCAGTTAAGAAAGTCATTCAGTTGCACCAAGTGATTATACAAATGTTTAATTTTGCATTTTAAAAATAAACATGAAAAGCCCACACGTTCCTGCAGTGGTTTGGGAGTTCAGTTATTAGGTGTATCTTGTTGAAATAGGAATATGACACATTTGAAGAACTTGTTAACTTAGGATAAAAGGAAAAGTCTCTTTAGTTCTTCAGAACATAGACTAGTAACTTCAGTTATTTCTATGAAAGCATTTTCTTGAACTAAGTATGTCTATATTTTCTCTCATTTGTGTGTCTTAATATTTTTAACATAGTGAGGTGAAACATAGGTTAGCATACTTAAAACATGTATTTTTATGTGCATTAATATGTCTGTGTGCACATAGGTGTATAATCTAAGCATGAAATTTATTTTTAAAAACAAGTTCTGGATTTTAATCCTGGCAATCCCTGCAATATTTTAAAAAACAAAAAAGAGTCAAACTTCAGAGTTTAGTTTCAGAGTATTATTCCAGTTTCTTCCAATATTCTGCTTCCCTTACCATAAATCCTGGGGAATTTGGATGCTTATATAATGAGAATATTAGTCAGGACATTTCAGAAGCTGCTGACAGGAAAAAACGGCGTTTATCTGATAGAATGATTAATTTCTTAGCCCATGGCTATTGAAAGAGACAAGGACTGTAAGGAGCAACACTCCTCATAGATGATGTCCTGCAGGTATTTCCAGGTTCTTAAATAATGAGCATTCATCTTTAAGTGTGAACAGTAATGCTCTTAGTGGTAGAAGTGATCAATGCTGTAACCCTGCCCACTGTTATGTCGTATGTATTGCCATTCATTTTCTGTATGTATATGTGTGCATATATGTACATATATCCACATATATATTTTTAGTATTTTATATAGAGTACATACCTTGAGGATCATTGAAACCCTTTCAGTTGCTTTGCAGCACTACCTACCATCAAAGCTAATATTCTCTGCATTGCAAAGCACTTACTGCAGTAGGTGTAATGCAACACGATACAAATGAAGTAAGTAATGTGGTCTGCATCTTATGTACTCTGTATATAATCTATGTGTGTTCTGTAAACTCTTTATATAGTGGTTATTTGTAACAGCACTTATAGGTTGTGCAGAGGCAGCATATCTCAATATCACGGAACAATCCTGGTAACATCTTAAAGATGACAAAATAGGCATTGTAATAACTCTCAGTGTAGTTTATAAAGCTGGCAGTTTCCAGTGATGGTGAATTTATCTTAAATATTTCTCTTTAATATTCAGCTGAAGGAAAATGTAGTGCTTATGAAGCTGTTCATTAAATAGAACAGAAGTTTTAAATTACAGTTAGTGGAATTGGAAGTTCTAGATTTTATATGACTCAAGGGTTTTATTGTGCTTTGTTTAGTTCAAAGCTACACAAAAGACTCTAAAATACAATTCATTTTGTAAATCTTATTCATCTTTATTGTTTCTGATTTATCAAGCACACTGGATGGAGATACATAGCAGTTGTATAAAACACTTGCTATATTAAATGTATTCCTGATTTTTGTGAGTTCCTACGTAGATTTCCCTTCTCTCTACAGTTCTGCAACAAGCACCTGTGAACCAAAATATGTAGTGTTGGTTCGATGTCTTTATATACTCTTTCTTTGTAGGTTTAAAAGAAGTGGAATTGGCTAAAATGTATAAATTCTTTGTTGTCACAGGGAACAAACCAACAAATTAAAGCACATGAAGCCAGCTCAGCAGTGCAGCATGTTAACTTATTGAAAGAGTGGAGCAATGCTCTAGAAAATAAGGTATATCTTCTACTCACTTCTAATTTTCTTTGACTTCTTTAAATCATATAAAAGTACTGGAAGAGGCACTTTTTTCCTGTTTCACAGCTGTTCAACATTACAGCTAAAGCACTAGTAGGCTTCAAAAGTTATCAAGCCATTTAGCATATTTTTGTACATTTGTTATATAATAAAATGCTGTGAGAAACTCGGCTTTGCAACTCCATGGACAATTTTCCTCATTGATAACTTAATTAAAACACTTTCTTCACATAAATAAACAGTCTAGTATTATATTTCCTCTCTGAGGTGCCTTCTTACAGAACAGAGTTCAGAAAGCCATGGCAGCACCATGAGCTGTATCTTTGCTACCTCATAATTTTTCCTGACATAACTTTAGAAGTGTGTAATAAACTGGTTATTTATTTTATTTATTTTTGGTTTTGCTCTCCAAACTGAAAGATCTGCACAAGTTCATTAAATTAAACATACTGTAACTCATGGGCATGATGATGTCTGCTTTATTGCTAGACCAGCATGAAGTTCATGTTGCAGCGTTTCCTTGGGACTCCAGGTTTTAAATTTTTGGGGATTTGGGAGATGCTGGGAGTTGTATCAGCTATGATCTTGTGAATAAATTTGAATGGCTTAACCGCCTGTTCTGCAAAAAAAATTCAAGGCTTTGCTTTAAAAATACAAAACTTCAGAACAAATTACTGTTTCCTTAAATCCTTTTGAAAAAGTCTTATGTAGGCCTCAAATTAATGTTTCTGTATTTTTAGGGGAAAGAAGATCCTAGAATTACCAAACTATTCTACAGATGCAGGCGGAAGAGTCAGGAGCCCCTTCAGACTTTTCTCAAATGAGTTCATAAGTAGGAATTCCAGTGTAAGCTCAGTGGCACTTGGGACATGACTTCTGCCATCTCAGAGCAGACCACAAGCTAGAGTTCAGCAAACTCTGTCTAGAAAGCATATTCCCTTCTTGTCCTGCAGAGATCTCTTCTGCCTGGGTCTCCAGCGAGGTCCTGCAGCTGCAGGAAGTGTAGTTTTAAAGGAGACATAAACTGGAACAGCTTAGTATGCTTTTTGTCCCCAGCATGCTTGTTCCTGAGCTGCTTGGTTTTGAACTTGAAGCCTCTTAAGAAAGCCACTGAACCTGGGAGGGGTATAATACAGTTTTTCCTAGGTAGAATTTTTCTATGTGTGTAGGTAGGTCTTAGTTTGACAATCCATAACATTACTTAAGTTTGCTTTTGCATGAGAAACTTTGTCAATGTAGGAACTTCACATTTTTCAGTTTTGAGAGATACAGATTCATATCCTTAGTTCGTTTTTCATTAGTCTGATTAAAATTACACAATTTATTTCACATCATAGGAAAAAACCCACATCCCCTGTGACTTGCAGAATAGATCATGTTCTGCCTCTTGTCAGGGTCCTGAGAGGTGCTTTGTCACTTAAAAAATGCCCAGTGGTTCTATGTTTGTCTCCTGCAGACCTTAGAGACTGTAGACTTCACTGCTGTTTTGTGTTCAACTTTAGTTTCAACTTTCATTTAGGACATAACTGCTTATCATCCTATGTCCATTTTTTTTTCTTTTTACTTCCTGCTTTGTAGACTTCTTCCTATTCATAATAAAGAGTTGAATCACTGGAAATCCCAAGCCAGTGCCAAGTTACCAGAATAGCTAACCACATGTCATATGTCAGTGACTTTATTCTAGGGAAGGGTATCAAAATGATTTGTAACTTCATTGCTGTGCTCTTCTTTGAGGAAAAAATAATTCGGTGCACTGAAGAACAACAGTGCAAAGTCAACTTGGCTGGTGGGTATCTCAGAAATCTTAGCCCTGCTGAAGTCAGTGGAAGTCTTCTTAGTTTGTGTAGGGTCAAGATTTCATTTGGGGTTCTCTCTGTGATACATCTGGAGGGGAAAGGAGAAGTTGCCTTCTCCCAGTCATCACATTCTTTAACAGTGCATGTGGAGTAGGCAAACTGAAAGTCTTGAGAGCTGCAAAGCTTGTGCTAAATTAGGAGTTTGGTATTGAATGGTGCTGGTGGGCAAAGAGTAGTAAGAGAAGGTCAGATGTAAAATCTTGAATCAGAACTTTGTGGGGTGAATTAAAATTCAGCGCGTTTTTCACTCTGTGATGGTGTAGAATTGCAGACTGAACTCCCACGGTTTTGTAAGGTTGGAAATAATCAGTTGAACGTAATTTTCTGACTTCATCACTTTCTTAATAAAAACTGGTATAAACTGTTTTTTCTTTTTTAATATGAGACCTAAATATGGGACTTGTTTGAATACAGTTTCTTGTGGCATAAGGTTTTTTCCATTCTTACTTAGTAAGCAACATTAAGCAACAGCTTAATTTGCAAAATTGCTGAATAAGATCATGCTTTTTCCTAGGAATATTTCAAATATCCCAACGAAGTAAAGGAAGCTGATGAAATTTGTAATTAGATTCTGTGTTTTCCTTTACCCTTTTTTAAACTAAAGTTCCAAAGACTTAGGCTGAAACTATAGTTGGGAAACTATTTAACGTTAAATACTTTTTTTAATTCACAAATCACAGCCAAACTGCAATTGCTGACTTAGCAATTACACGATTAACGACTGCAGGACATAATTCTACTTTTCTTGTATTGTGTAAAACTGCATGGAAAATCTCAGTACAAGACAGACCCATGTTTCATAACTTGTACAAAAATGGAAATGTAATGTTTAGTGACCCAGAGTGTAACTGCCTTGTGATTGGGAGGCCTGGGAGGAAACAGTGAGAAAAGGGAAATGTAAAGATCACAATTAACTAAAGAACTCTGATTCATTAAGGAAATGGAGGATGCAAAAAAATGAAGCATCCACCCAGCAGATCTGAAATATCTGGGAGGCAGAGGTACTGATTTAAATTTAAGCTTGTTCTTGAAAATTTTTTCTAGTACCTGGGCATGCATTCCTTCAGCCTCAATATTGCTTCTCTCTCTGCACTGACAAACTTTGCTTTGTCTCATTTCTGCTGAGCTTCTTTTGCCAGCTTTTCCATGTCTAAAGTGCAGAACCAACCCCTGTGTGTATATTCACACATACTGTACTGGACTGCATTGAAAAGTAGATACCCACACATATATTATGGTGTCACTGTATTTTTGGGCCCCTGTCTGATGAACTTGCTGAATGCCTGTGGACCTTGGCAGTCCTTTGTCTAGTTTAGGCTGGGTCAGAGATTTGAGGTTAATTACCTTTCCAAACAGGATAGATTCTGCTAGGAATGCAGTGACACATAAGGGATTGGATGATGGTGTCTGATCAGAGGGCAGTTATGGGGATGGAATTCTGCAGTGGCACCCACATCAGAGGTGAAGATGGCTTAACCCTCAAACTAGCACCTGTAATAGAGGCCAGGGAGTAGATTTTTTTGAGAACATGAAACATCTAAGTTATTGGTCTTGATGTGAAACATTTATCAAGATTTTTTGGGGCCTGAAATGGTGCTGCTTCATACCCGATAAAGATCTATTTGTGGAATAGTCAGGGCATGTCCAAACATCATCTTGTGCCAAGTGTTCATTTTCTGCGTTTCAGCTGCTGAATAGTCTTGCCTGGGGAAAAACTGGATTTCTCAAAAAAGCAATGCACCACCACCAAGCAGCCCCCTTCTCCAAACCACATTAATGAGCAAGCACTAAGCAGTGTGACAGAAAATATTTACTGTATTGCTTTCATCCCCAAGGAGATATATCATACAATATTCTTTAACAAGGCTCATGTTTTAAAAACAGAATGAATCGCTAATTAATAAATTCATAAAATGTCAGTACAGAGAGAGAATATAATTCACAGCCTGTAGCTCTTTGGTCTTTCTTACTAGTAGGCACCATTGGATTGTCCTTCAAATGCATGGATCCTTTCTGTATTCACTCATTTCAAGAGTTTTCATTGCCATCACGTTCTTTTAAGTCAAGTCAATCCCATGCAGATGTTTTTTCCTTAAATTTGTTGTAGATCAGTATAGATTGGAGTAGGTGAAGAAGATCAGTGTTCCCTGATCCAACCAGCTCAGCTCATCTCTGGTGTCCCTTCTGTGCAGGGCTTGAGTTCTTAACACTGGTCTAGAGTGAATTAGGTTGTTTCTTTCAAACTCCAAGCAACTCCCAAGTCAGTTGGTGGAGACCAGGAAATGAAGCCATTAAACAACAAGTGAATAAAGAAAATGTTACATTTAGACACAAGTTCTTTGCTGGTTTTGTGTCCCATCTGCACTTTCTTAAGCCAAAGTGGTACCAATGCCACTGCACTGGATGTGCAGAAGTAGCTATCAGAAGGTTGGGGTTTGTTTGTTTATTTATTTATTTATTTGCAAGACATGGAGAGAGGTTTTGTTAGGATCTTATCCCTTTCATGTGTTTAAAATACTTTTAAACTGACAAAGTTATAGGTATTTTAATAAACTTTGGCAGGAGTAATTGTAGAATTTTTTCCAGGTGGCCTTGCTCCAGAATGAAAGTTTGGAAAAGAACAAGAGTATACAAACTTTACATAATCAGATTTGTAGCTTTGAAATAGAAATTGAAAGACAGAAGGAAATGCTGCGGAATAATGAATCTAAAATACTTCATTTACAGGTAAGAAATTTAGAATCTCCCCATTAAAGCAGAAATGGTAGTAGCTTCTATTCTGTGCCTTTACACTTGTGAAGTGAGGTGATCTAATTAAAAAGGGGGGGAGAGATTTTCCATTATTAGAAAGACATTCTGATTTTCTTTTCTTCTGGTTTGTTGTGTTTAACTGGGTAAGATGCTTTTCTAAAAAACTGCAATTGCCTAGCCTATGTTAAAACAAACAAAAAAACTGTTTAAAAAGGGAAAAGATTGAAACAGAGTAGAAATCATCTATGAAGAATAATTATAATGGTTCTTTTACATAAAAAAACTACTTAAGGAAGTACTGTCACACTGAAGGCCAAGATTAGCACCTTAAAATTGTCAAATATTATGTATATTTCTTTTCTACTTGCTGCTGTTTAAAAAAAATTACAAATCATGAGTGAGATCAGTCTGGTGTGGATTTAATTCAAACATAGCATAATACATTTGAGTACATTTTTTAAAAGTCCACACTTCTGTTGTCCTTCTGAGGAGAATGTATCTAGTTATTCCTTTGCTCATAGGTCTGAGTTTCCTGTTCTGTGTTTTGAATGACTTGGCCACAGGCCAGCATCAAACTAGAAATCCTCTGGATGCTCTGGCACGGTGCTTAGCCCAAGCTGAAATTCTTTGCTCTGTATTCAGAACTGACTTGGAATGTGGATGCTGGGAATTCATATTAGCTTGCATGGTACTAACCACAATTAGGGAAACCTCAGGAGATATTTAGCAAGCAATTGTGGAGGTGTCATTTACACATTAATGTAGTATGGCTGCTGCTAGAATATCAGATACCTGTTGTAGCATCCACCTTAAAGGAATGTAAATAAAATTACCTTTTTCATTTACTATTCACTTCACATGTAAACTGCAAATGATGATAATTCAAGAAAGATAAAAGTAACCAAACCAGTGTGTGGCTAAAATTCAAAGGGTGGCACATTCAGGAGCTCAGAGGCTGGAGACCCTCGATGATGGTTTGTAGGGAAACCTTCAAGCTGGGCAACTGCAACATTTTTCCTCATAGTAATTTCTTTCTGTGACCTGCCCACATAGTAACCAGCTCAGCCTGCCTTAGACATTGTTACTTGTCTGATGATAGTCTGGGATATGGCTGCCTGCTTGCAATATTGCATTCTGACACTGGGGAGCTAATCCTTGCATGTACTGGTATTGCTGATTGAATTTACCAGGAGGTAAGTTAATTTGTAAGCCTGGAGTCCTTACACATGCTGTCTCAATGGCCAGCAATGAGAGTGGTAATAGAAAAAACATAGAGCAGAGTTTTTCATTATTGTCTTAAATGACAGATTGCAATATCTTTGATTTCTTTGAGCTGTAAGTGTTATCAAAATCAATTTTCAAATGGTTGGTTTAGGAAAAAAGAAAACCCCAAACCACTGTAAAGCAGCAGATTCCAGCAGGTGGCTTTGTGGTGGTAATAAGTACTGGAGAAAATGTTTTGCTCTTTTTTCCTTTTTTCTTTTTTTTTTTTCCTTTTTTTCCCCCTCCTGCTCTTTACTTCCTCTCACCAGCTATTTCAATTTAGTTATTTTAAGCCAAACTGTATTTCAAAGCTATTTCAACCTGATTCCTTCCACTTAGTGGAATTTCCTGGTTCAGTCTGATTATTAGGGTATCCTGGAAACACACCTCAGTCTGTTTTTTCCTGGACAACATGATTAGCCTCCTTCTGTTGCCCACCAGGAGTGGAAGGAATTAGTTACCTTTAGTGAGCCATTCTTCTCCTGGGTTGTGTTGAGCAGCTGTGGTTACACGGGAGCCACAGTTACTGCACTAACAGCTCAGGTCTGGGCAAGGGGTATTTGCATAGTCCCCCAAGACCTACAAATGCTGCTCAAGTCGAGTACAGTTCCAGTATTGGCTGTCAGGTGACTTTTTTTTGGCTGGGGAGTGGCAGCAGCATCATTGGGCGTCATCTGCACTGTGAGGCATCTGACACAACCAGGGTAAATGCATCAAGTGAGTCTGGGCAGTGGCAGGAACCTCACCCTAGAGATGTCTTGTTTTCAGATGAGTTTTCTATAGAAAAAAACACTTTCTATAGTGTTTTTACCAAGGGCTGTGATACTTTTTTTGGCTGCTGTCACACGGAGAGGAACTTTCACATGCAGTGTCCAGTCTTTCATATGGAAATGGAAACATGTGAGTAAGACCATTGTAAGTGGAGTGAGGATGTGAGGTACTGAGGGACAAAAGAAACAGTGGCCTCATGAACATAAAATGATTTGATGACTAATATGTTCCTTCAGAGGAGAAGGACACACAATTTCTTTTCCAAGTCAAGTGGTACCTTTTCTAGTCTGTTCTTCAGCTTTTCAGTTCTGCCCTATCAGTTGCAAAGGAAAGGTCCATTACAACTCTTCAATTCCTCCTGACATTTTCTGAAATTCTTTTAGTAAGTGCAGTGCTAAAATTCTGGAAGCTGTTAGAAATACCAAACCAAACCCTACATGAAAATCAACATCGAAAGGAGTCCATAATGCTTTGCCCAGCACATAACTCGGGATTAATGATCAGAGAGGTCAGTTGCTAGAATAAAAAGTGCATGCAGAAAATTGATATCTACTTGAAAATTTATGAGTACAGTGTGAGACATCTGTGTGCTTTCTAATGGAATAATTAGAGTGAAAATCTCCACTGCTGCATTAAATTCAGATTTAGTACATCAGTATCTCCCAGCAGGAGGGAGGTTGACTCCCTGTAGGGTAAAAAGATAGAGATCCCTCTGCTTTTTAAAAATTAAATAGAAGACTTATTTCTGATTATTTTGTATCTCTTGAATTCTTATGTCAAGGTAGAGGAGATAAAAATGGTGCACTTTTACCAATGTGAAGCAGAAGCAGCCAAAGCAGAATTGGTTGTGCATGTACAAAGGTAGAATGTTGCACAGGTTGATGGAGAGAAGTTGATCCCTAATAACAACTTCTGGTAAACTTCTCCCAAAAGAGTAGCTTAAAATTCTTCTGCATGTTTAACACTTACCCAAATGTGATCATTTATTTAGTTAGTCCAAAGAGGTGCAAGCTGTGAGTCACTGTGCAAACCCCCAGCCATGTTACTGTTCTTGCCTTGGAGAGATCATGTTTGGTATGAGTAAAGGAAAAATATCAGACTTGGGCATATTTTGAGTTTACTTTTGCATGTTAACTGTGAGCTAGTGGCCAAATCTTTTGGTTCTGCTCTTACAACATGCATTCAGGCCATGCTGTTCTGTGTTTCCTTTTGTCTAAGGCTAACAGCCCTTCCCTGCTTTATTGTCTGATTATCATCAGCCCAAGTGGGAGAGTGTGACTGTGTTGGTAGGTGGTGTTTAGTAAGACCAGGCAAGTTGCTTCATATATTTGCTGGGCCCAGACCCCTGGCATTTATGATTCAGTGCACAGCTTTCCTTCACAAAGCCCTAATTCTGGAAGTGAGAGATACATAACTTGTTTTAAAACATGAACATAGAAATAAATAGTTAATCCTGAAATATGTTAGATTGCTTAGTGGTTTTGAGACAAAAAATAAGACTCTTAGAACCTGATTTTGCTAGCTGGCTCATCAAATTGGCAACCTTCAATTAATGGTTACAGACTTTCAGTATAACTGAAACCACGTGATTAAAAGCAAATGGCTAAAAGGGGAAATGGGGGTTGCATGAAGTAGAAGGGTTTCCCCATCAGTGGGGAACACTGAATCCACATGGTTAACCAGAAGGCAAATGCAAAATAAATTTATTTTCTTATTTTGTACTCAACTGCCACTTTATTTTTGTGAAGAAATGAAACCTCATTTTTCTATATGTTAGCTCTATATGATGATAAACTATAAAGGTAGATTTGGAATTTAACTGTAGGTGGTAGCAAAAGTAGTTTCTTGTCTCAGATATCTTTGTTGTCATTTGAACTTCACAACTGTTTATGGGGTTCTGGCTAAAATTCCTGCTAGTCCAAATTAGCTGTGATAATGTGTAGTGCTGTGTATTTCTTGCATCAGATTTGAAGTAGGCTGGGAAGTATGTTCTTTATATTTGTAATATACCAAATGTCCCTGTTTCAGAGAATGCCAGCCTTTCTGTGTATTTCTTTCTTCAGTGTTATATTTCATGCCTTTCCAAAACCAGCTGGGCTATTTTTTCCTTTGTTTTCTTAAAAAGACTCAGCAGAAAGTGTCTTCAAAATGCATGCGTTATTCAGTTTAGGAAGAGTGGGAATTTTAAAGGTACTTAAGGGGACAGAAGGAGTAGTTTTGCTTACATTCTTGAGGGCTTCTGATACAGTTATGGGCACATAATAACTTAGGCTTTGTGATTTATGTGAGCTGGGAGCTTGCACATACATGTGTGTACTTGTGCTCCATGTGTGCAAGAGTAATGATGTTTTCCTGGAGGGATAAGTTATTTTGCTGTAACCCAATATAAACCTGTGCACATGGGCAGCCACTTGATCCACACCACAGTAAGTTGTGCCCATACTTCATTGCTTAAGTTCTCTCACATGAAACCCACAAGTGTCAGCCCATAACACCAATACAGAGACATTCAGAAGATTGTTCTTGCATTGAAAGGTTTAAAGAAAAAAAACAAAAATCAAACTACCTTAGACAAGAGCACACTAACAAGTCCCTTTTTAAAAATAACTCTATTGCTAATTCTGACAGTGCTCTACCTATGCAGCACTAAATATTTTTAAGCGTTTTGTAAACACCTGGGCTATTCCATTAAATTTTCAAGGTTTGTGTTACTAAAATATAAGGAAACTCGTTTATATTGGAATTCAGCCTTTTTACCAACATATAATCTTTGTTTAATTTGCATAAATCAATGTGTTTTTGTTATTTTAACTCATATGCTGTTGTTTTATAAAGCGAGTGATTGACAGTCAAGCCGAGAAACTCAAAGAACTGGACAAAGAAATCCGTCCCTTCCGACAGAACTGGGAGGAGGCTGACAGCATGAAGAGCAGCGTGGAATCCCTCCAGAACAGAGTGACTGAGCTGGAAAGTGTTGATAAAACTGCAGGCCAAGGAGCTCGGAATACAAGTGAGTGTAAGCACAACGGGCTGAGGTGCTGTGGGGAGCAAAACGGTGTCCCTTGAGTGGCAGTCCCATTGTGACTTCTGTGGAAACACCAGAAATGCTGATTGTTCTGATTTTTGAGTAGGAGATTGTGTATTTAACTTGTCAGTGGTATGGCATTGCTTCCATGATGTCTCTTAGGCTTGATTCTTCTGTTTTGTTTTATTGACTCCTGTCTTCACTGCATTGTTAGCTCATTATGAGCAGTTTCTCAATTGATCTTTGATAGCCAATAGCTGTCAATATAGCTAATAGCTTTCAGCTTCTTTAAATATAGTCTTGGTATATTGACATCTTTTACCACTCTTCTCCCCTGTGAATGGATCAGTATGGTTATCCACCTGAAACCACCCTCCTGATTCTGTTACACAGGTGTATTTGATCCTAGGAAAACTGAGATCTGCTTAAGAATAAGGTTATTGTACTTCTGAGTAGAGACTGGAATTCAGCAAGGTAGTGTAGATCATATGCGAGCATTTAAATGTTTGTGACAAAGAACATATAAATAGACCAGTATGTGATAAATCTGCCTTATGAATTCATCTGCTTCTCAGTATTGTATGCTGGCCAATTTTGCCAGTGTGCAAAACCAGAGTAACATGTAAAGGAAAGGGGACTCAGAAAACACAGCCCTCCCTTCAAACTAAGTAAATGACTATATAATACAGATCTAAGCTTGAATTTTTGTTTTTTTTTATGATGAACTTTAGACATTGTAACAGCACTGTGCTTCTGAGACAAATAGTGTCTAAAAAGAATTGTTTTGAGTGATCAGAAATGCTTCTGAATTTCAGAGGGATTACATAGGATGTGTGACTGCTTCCAAGGTCTTCCCTGCTAAATAGCAATGGGCAGATCATGCTACCAAGTCTTCTTGCAAAAAATGGAAGTCTCTGTAATTATAATGTTTAGTGACCAGGAAAAATTTGTTAGATTTGAATATTTGGGTTTTACTGCGTGTATGATTAACAGCCACATTTGTAAAAATCCCAGCCAGCAAATTAGAGCCTGCAGAAATTGCTTCATCAGTGGCCAAATGCACTTTGGTTCTCGAGGAGGGAGGTGTTTTCATACACAGTAGCAGCACTGGCCGTTGATTTTCAGAGTCTTTCAGAGCAGGTTTCTCACTGCCATGCTGTCTGTTCCCTGACAGGCCTGCTGGAGACCCAGCTGAGCAGGCACGACCAGATGCTGAGCGTCCACGACATTCGGCTGGCGGACATGGACCTGCGCTTCCAGGTTCTGGAGACGGCGAGCTACAACGGAGTGCTGATCTGGAAAATCCGCGATTATAAACGGCGGAAGCAAGAAGCAGTCATGGGGAAGACTCTGTCCTTGTACAGCCAACCCTTTTATACCGGATACTTTGGCTACAAGATGTGTGCCAGAGTTTACCTGAACGGAGATGGCATGGGGAAGGGGACACACTTGTCTCTGTTTTTTGTCATAATGCGTGGAGAATACGATGCTTTGCTTCCTTGGCCCTTCAAACAGAAAGTGACTCTCATGCTCATGGATCAGGGACCGTCTCGACGCCACTTGGGAGATGCTTTCAAGCCAGATCCAAACAGCAGCAGTTTCAAGAAGCCAACTGGAGAAATGAACATTGCATCTGGCTGCCCGGTCTTTGTGGCTCAAACTGTTCTAGAGAATGGAACGTATATTAAAGATGATACTATTTTTATTAAAGTCATAGTGGATACATCGGATCTACCAGACCCCTGACATACACTGGGGGAGGCGGATTAAACAGAAGGCAACTCCGTTTGGGGGTTTTGTATCAGTTTGTCTTCAATCAGAGGTCCTAAAGCTCACAGAACCACCTTGTGGAACAGACGGAAGAGTTTGAAGGCATAACTGCATAGGGTCCAATTGCGAAAGTAGCAACACATTAAGAAATCATACCATGGTATATTTTTTAATAGAACTAGCAACACTTGAGCTCTGAAGAATCACTTATCCCTCATCAGGATAGTGATTATGGTCAGAGAGGATTTTTTTTAACTTATTAATGATCTAGTAAATTGGAGGTGAAAAGACATATACAGTATGTGCTGAATCAATTACTGACTTTTATTTCTTTTAAGCTAGAGTACAAGAAAAACCCTTCACACGTGGGCTAGCTGGAAATTGTCAGCATGTTAAAAGAAGATGAAGTAATGTTGCAATTATGATATTCTTTGAAAAACTGAGGTGCAATCTTGTCTGAAATATAGTATATTGTCTTTTTAAGGCCTCATCTGGTCTCTGTTTTAATAATTACTTTGTCAGAAGATCTTGGAAAAGTATCCATGTCTTCTCAAAAGTATCTGAATCAAAATCATATTTTTATTTAAAGTTCTATTGTTACAGAAAACATTTTATTTTAAAACTGTTGATAGACTGATATTTCTTGGAAGAAAAAAATAGAAGATATCAAACACTGGTTATCACTTGTGATAGGAAAAAAAAACTATTCAATTCTGTTATTTCTCTTTAGAAATGTAAACCTACAATATATGTCGTAGTTAATGACACTATTTCAAAATTAAGGAAAAATCACTCATGGATGCTGTGCATCATTATCAGATTTATAATTGTTTTCACCCTAAAATAGGGCATTTGTTGAACTTTGGAGTTCTAAACGGAATCCTGTACATTTTTTAAAGTTCTGCCCCATGCTTTCCAATCAAGCTATATATGTTGCACATTATGCTGTCAGCAGTATATAGTATTTTCAGTATTGGGGAGGAGGATTAGTGCTGAAAAAAGCCTCTATGTTTGTTCTGTACTAGCAGCCATTGCTTCAAGACAAACCAGCAATGTCTTAATACAGTGATGGTGGCTTGCATGCATACATGTGCCTTAGATGTGCTGTGCTGCTTATAAACCATAGCTTTTTATTCAGATTAATTCTGATATCTGAAATGGTAGTTTAATTGGACTTCAGGCATAATGTTTAGCCTTGTCTTCAGAGCCCTTAGGTACCTTGCAATGTACAAAACAGAAGCCAAAGCCCGTTCCTTTGGCTTCTGCAGCTTCTATGACTTGGCCATGGTGGAATCCATCCTATTGAGGTGCCAAAACGTTATGCTCAGTGCTCCTATGGAGCTTGGACTAGACAGTCTCCATGGCCACTGTGAGGGCAGGCGACATTTCTCCTCTAATGCCTGTGGCTGTAAGGTGGCATCACTTGAAACGAATCCATCTGAGAACTCTGGGGCTGTGAATATGGATGCTCGTGGCAGCTTCTCATAGCAGACAAGCATCCTAATGGGGAATGCATGGGCTTCTTTCTTGTAACAGCCTGAACTGTAGTGGAAAGCATTTGCTAGCCCTGAAACATGCTGATTGCAACCTGCTGTGTTCATCTGCTTCTATTTAATAGCCTGTGACAAGCAAGTCCAGAGACACAGCCTGACTGTGGTGCTCTTTAAAATCCTGCTTAAGCAGAGTGGGCTTGCACCACTGTGTTTTCAGGCTTCATGGGCTCGAAAAAACCTATTGCATCTCAGCCTTTAATGTCAGGCTGTATCAGTTTTCTGCTTTTTTGAGGCATAGTCACAATTTTCGTCTAAGGTGCAGTTGAATTCATGCCTTTGTATTTCAGCTTGTCTTTTGCCGTTGTCTTTTTTGGCTGTGCCTTCACACACAGTGCCTGCAAGAAGTATTTATGGATATACAATGCATGCTAAGTGGTCTTCATGGGTTTTCCAGGCACCTGCTAGAATACTGCCTGCTGCTGACCGTCAGCAGCAACCTGTCTTCCTTTTCTTGCCTTCCATTGTCCGGGTACTGTACTCCCTCTATGGTACGTGGCCGTCAACAGGTGCAAGCTCAAATATGGAGGCACGTGCTAGCATTTAACTTCTAGCATGGAAGGAGGATGTTCTGCACAAGAGATAAATATCTAGAGATATATCTGCATCTATATCTCTAGATATAATTGTATGGCACTTGCAGTTTTATGCAGGCTGCATAAGTAAACCCATCACTTACGCTTTAGGGCGAAGGTTCGCTCAACTTGTGTCATTTTAATAATTGTGAATGTAGGCAGCTGAGCTTTTGTGTTTGTGCATCACAGAATTTTACTGAAAACAGGATTCCCAAGTGGAAATGTCCAAAGGACTCTCCTCCCATTGCTAATGCATGTCTTGTAAAATTAAATGAAACCGTTTGGCCATCTCAAAACAGTTTATATCCTGTTTCAATCTGGGACTTGGAGGAGATTTCTAGTATAAGCAGGGCCCAGCATATTCTGCAGATTTGTGACTACAGTTTCCAACTTCTGTGACAGAATTGCGCTTCTAAATCCAAGCTCTTTAAAAGAGGAGGAAAAAAAGCATTTCCAGCCTTGGTGATTGAAAGAGGACTTTGAAACATGCGAATGTGTAAACCAATAGGGAAGTCTTCCTGAGTCTGCACACAGCCTAACTAGTAGCTTTAAGAGATCTGAATATCTCGTCTTGGTGGGATATTGACTCAGAAACTTCACAGAGAAGTTTAAATATGAACACTGCTAACTATCTAAATGCCGATCACTGTAGCAGAAACATCAGTCACTGTTGTATTTCACAGATCTCTATGCTGCTTTCCACATCTCCCAAGTGCCAAAAGCACCAGCTGCCAGAATCTTCAGCTTCACTTGGGCAGCTTTTATAATGCAGTAATGTGCTATCGATATAAAAATATTTTTGCATATGTGCTTTTTATCACAGTTAATAAAACGGAGGCCTACTGCACTTATTTTTTAAAACTACATGAAGCTGCCAGAGAATTTCCAGTTTGCCAACCCTGCGTACTGTGAAATCCAGGATCTTGCTACACAAATGTAGACACCGCCTGCTGTGGAATACCTGAAGCCTTGACTGTAACACCCCTTTCTCCGCAGAACTCACAGGCCATCTCTGTAGAGTTCTTACTGTGTACATAGAAATCGGTTTCCTCTGCTTTCCAGCAAGGAGTATGTAGCATTTTGTGAAAACAAGGCCACTGTATATTCTCTAAGTTGAAAGGAAAAGATACCTGGTGCTTTACTCAACACTTATAAGTTATTTAACTGTTTCTCTCATCGCTGAAATGCCCTTTATCCTTTTTCTCTTTGTTCCTGACTGAGATATCCAAAGTTTTCCAGGGACTGTCTGTTTAAAGTGATTCATGGGACAGCACCCTGCCCCCATGTAAATCCCGGCAAGCTCCTGGGGGGTGCCATTATTGCAAGGGGGTCCCAGAGTATTTGCATTACTTTGAACAGAGTTTGCTCAATGGAACCATATTGTCCTCTGCTTAGTAATTCTTAGCAGCACACAACTGAAGTCTCTTGCTGGTGTTCTTTCTTCACGGTGACGCTCCAAGTTATGTACAAACCTCTTCCGTTTCCAGCTTCCTCTAGGGAGATTCCAGTGTGTGACAATCTGGATGTTGCCCTTTGTGTACACTCTTCAGCACAGAGTGAGTGCACCTGTTACCTAGAAAGTCTTGAATCCTAAACAGGATGAAACTATTTGGGTGTTTAAAGACCAACCTGCAATTAGGATGCATGACCATGTCTGCGTTGCTTCTCTGAGCTAATTAACTGGGGTCTTGTTTCAGTTACTGTCTACACGGTACACCTTCAACTGCTGACTTACAATATGCAATGTTGATTTCAGCCTTGTACTGTAAATGTTGTTCTTCACAAAGAGAATGTGCAATAGGAAAAGGGAATGGTGGGTGGCATACTTTTGATGGAAAAAACATGCTAGCTTTTTTAAAAATATGAAAAAAAATTTTGAAATGCAGTTTATTTCCTTTTCTTGTGGTGTTTTCTACTTGGAAAAGGAAAGATGAAGATACGTGCCTGTTTTTGTGCCTGGTGACTTTCTCAAATGCAAAGGTAATAGAGATTTTTGTTAGCTGGGATTTCAGTGTTGAACCCATGGAATGTTAGGTTGTGATTGTATTGCTTCTGTTTCCTCAGCCTGCCATGATTATGGCTTGCTGAGATGGAGTATAAAAGCTACCACCTATTTGTATCTGTATTCCATCACCTGGGATAGGCATTTCACCAACAGTGCAGGGTATCTGTTGATATTTTGTTTAGTTTTTAAAACACTGGTGCTGTTTGGTCCAAGACAGAGAAGCATGTAGGGAGTGACAAGAAATGTTGCCTGCACTGCAGAAGAGTGAAAAACGTGACTGCAGTATTGATGCCTTTGATATGATTTAACTATGCAAATACACAAATAGGTGAGGGGAGAAATTCTTGGGTTGCATACCTAATCTCTTCGATTTTGCTCTGTAAATTATTGTATGTGTGTAGGTACATACATATACACACAGACATGCATGCACATAAATATGCAAAGTCTTTTCTTTACGTAGAAGTGGTGAAACAAAACCCTTTCCTCCAAGTTATACTTGATCAGTTGGTGCAAATATAACTTGCTGCTGCTAAGGGAGGATCTTGGCTAAGGGCAGACCTCGGTTCATATCTTTCAGGTTTGAAGACCTGTATGTAGCAAACACTTTGTTTAGCTTTTCTGAAGACTCTGAATTGTAGTTAGAACACATGTTCTTCCTCATACTCTGATAATTAGGAGATTCTGTATTTTAAACAACTATAGTGATGGGCAACTTTTTAATTGCAAATTATTTCCTCTAATTTGGGAACAAAAGATGGTAAAGAGCATCTGGATCTCTTCTGTGGAACTCTTGTCCTGTTTGGTCCATACCTTGATACTCTGGTTGACCTGGAAGTCAAAGCTACTGCAATAAAAATGACTGGTTTGGCAGCTTAATCTGAGAATAGTTTTTAATACTGTGTACAGTGTATAGCAAGTGCTATTTCCCTTTTTTGGAAAAAGGAAATCAAGGATGAGATGTGATTTGCCCAGAGTCACAGAAGGAATCTCCTGGAGCCAGGACTGAATGAGAGGTTCCAGTTCCCTAGTGTTGTCTCTCAATCGCAAGGTTTTACTCTTTTAATACATTTATCCCTTAAAGGAACTGGAAAATAAGTTGACATACCCTGAAGACCCACATCAGGACAGTAAGGGCTAGAATTAAACATACAAGCTGTCGTGATTTGGGGTTGTACACGTGTGGTGGCCCAGACGAGTGAAGGCCAGCACAGCACGTCAGTGTGAGCAACAGCAGCAAACGTGTGTCCTGCTCTGTTTGTTCAGAACCATCAGCAAAACCAGTCTCGTTTGATGCTCCTCTTAACTGAGGAGGGAGAATACCATTGTGCACTGAAGTGGGTTCATCTTTGTTCTGCCAGTCAGTGTGACTGACCATTTCTTTCTTGTGGGGCTTTCTCCCCTTTTTCTGTAAACCAAAATCTGGAGGGCTTAATTGTTCTTTCTTGCCTCTTAATCCAGGCCTTTGCAGAGAAGCACCAGATAGGAAGGTTGTGGAAAACTTTGGACTGCTGATTCAGGGACATCCTCTTAAGATTTAGAAGAGTAGAGTTATACAACACATAAGGGATCTGACTATTCCTGTTTCTCTTCTAATATTTAGTCAAGACTGCAGCTTCTGTCTTCCATTTCATGATGTCAGTGTAGATATTAGGCTGTGTTTTTTCATTATTTTCCCTCCAAGTTAGGATTAGTTCCTTAGGGTTCAAATAAGTTCTGAATTTCACAGAGAAGCACCTGAACCAAAACCCTGGATTCAAACATCCCAGACTTGATGTGGAATTCAAATCTGGATCCCAACTCTGTGGCTTACTAACCTACCCGTTTCGGGAAGGGTTTGTTGTCTCTATGTGGTGTTCGTGTTTTTGGTCCTTTGGAACTAAGCTTTTAATTTGGTTGCCAGTTCTGCAAGGACTTTTTAACTTCTTAGCAATGCCGGTGTTCACACGCTCCATTGCTGGCAGTGCGATGCGTAGTGATAAAATTTGACTCTGTCTAAGGGTTACTGAGAAAAACCAGCATTATCATTCGTAAAGGTCATTTTCTTGCATAGTGTTCCGAGCTTTGTATTTGAATATAGCTCACACCTGAAAGGACACATCTTCCAACTATGACCTGCATCACTGGCAGAGAGTTGTGTAATCTGTACTTGTGGAATGGGAAGGTACAAGCTTCCATTGTTGCTGATGCATCGTGTAATCCACCTGTTTTGTTTTTCTGATAGCTGTTGTTCAGTTAGTACTTTTTTTTTTTTTTTTCAGTTTTATAGAAAACAAATGGGGAAGTTCAGGATTTTTTCTACAAGGTATAAAACTCCAATGAATTAGTGGTGACTAGAGAGCTGTGAAAAATACCCCATTAGGAGATGATGGGCTAAATGTAGGTCCATTTCTCCTAGACAAGTAGGATAACCTTTAAGATGCATGGAACAACATAATAATCGGGAAAACTAAAGCTGACATTTGTTTCCAAGAAATTCTGTGAGAACTATCTATGGAAAAGACATCAGTGATTGAGAATAATGTACAAATTAATGTGTTTGAAACTTGTGTATCCATTTCTTTAATCTCATACTCTTCAGTGAACGGTACACTTGTGTTCAGTTTTATGATCAAAAACAAAGACCAAAGAAGGCCAGCCTCATTTGATTGTGTATATTCTGCCTGTCTTAATTATCAATAGCTGTAAGGATACAGTGCAAGTGATCTGGTAACCAGTGGTTCTCGTCCTTTTCTTTTAGGGGGAAAAACAATTTTAAAATGTATAATTTATTGCTCAGCAATAACCATGTTGTTAAAATAATAATAAAAAAAAGGAATTAGCAACATGTCTTAATTTCCCAATAGCATTATTATATGTTGTATTTCAGTTTACTGTATATTGTGTTTTTGTATTTATTTGTGTTTGGAGGTCTTGCTATGTCTTTTTGTGTTTAAATGCTAATAAACAAGGACAGTGTGTAAGAGTGTAGAATGCTGAACTCTGAAATGCTAAACTGTGTTATTAAAGGAAAAATAAATAAGTAGGAAATCATATTTTTTAAAAAAACCCTGGTGTGTTGAATTTGAATGACTGCTGTAGACTTGCAGATGGCCAGGGTGGATCCTGCCCCCTCTGTGAGCCACTGCTTGTTGGCTGTTCTGTGCTTGGGGCTCGTGCACCGACAGAGCTTTTCTGGGGCATTTCCCGTCCTCTGCACAGGTGACTTCCCAAGACTTCTGTCACACTCCTATTTTCCATGGGCCACCTCTGCTGGAATAAACCAGGTGATGGTGTTCATCCCGACATCAGAGCTGAGAGCCCTTGTGCAAACAGAGTAGAAATGAATGGCTTTTCACGCATTTGTGGTACACTGATTTCCCAAAGAGGTGTGGGAAAGGAGAGTTGAAGCGAAGCTTAAATGTTTAAAGATGTAGATTTCTTATTTTTTCTTCTCAGCTCAGAACCACATGCCAGGTGTGTGCTTGAAGTCACAGAACATGATGCAGCCCGTAAGACCAGCAGACAGTTCTGGAATGAACGGAGCAGTAATATTTCCACCACGTTTCAGGTTCAGCCCAGGGATGAAAACCCTGATCGCCTGGGTGTTGTATGAAACGTGACACTTCACTGAGCACCGCCCTCTTGTTTCTTCCCTATCCCTCCCACCCCTCTTACTGACAGTGCGGTTTCCCATCACTGCAGGGGCAGTACTGGGTTTAGCAATGCAGGAATGTCCTGCCCGTGCTCACACAGACTGCAGGGCCTTGGCAAAAGCCGCTGCCGCGTTGCTGGCACTAGAATGTGGGAACGACCCGGCCAGCCCATCCCGGTGTTTGGAACAGGCTGCTGGAAAGTGCTGGGCAGCAGAGTGCCTTCTCTTGATAAAACGGGGATGCCAGAGGAATGGCAAATGCAGGCAGGTGGGCATGGTGAGAGGGGAGGGTGGCTGAGAAGTGCCATCCTCACCTCGTGCAGGATGTGCTGCAGTGGATGTTCCCTTTGCTGTGACTCTGGATGCTCCAGCCTCTGCTCTCCTGCTCATCAGCCTTTCCACTCGCACTCCCAGCGCTGGCACTTGAGGCTGCACTGCCTGGAGCTCTTCATATCTGCTGTGGAGCGTGAAGGGGTGGCAAGCTTCCTTGTCTTAATGAAGTGGGTTACCTTCCAGCAGAGTCCTCTGGAGAGGAGGCTCCTCCTCCCCAATTGGGGACCTTGGTGCTGCTCAGATGTGACACTTCCGTCATTACAGAGCAGCAGGATAAGCAGAGAGGAAATAAATTGCTTTAAACATGAAGGCAAACACTAATTCTCTCCTCGCCTGCCTGCTCCTCCTCCCCCAGTAGAGAATCGTAATTGAAATGACACGATGCCCTTCCTAGTCCCAGTGAGTCTTTAAAAAAGGTTTCTCCTTCTTGCCAGGTCCCAGAAGGTGACTGTCAGCTTTGTGGGGTGTTTCCCCCCAGTGGGCCATCTGGTACTAAGGGTGGCAGGAGCAGAGTGCCAGCTCTGGGAGCATCAAGCAGCTGGGGAGAGCAGGGTGAGGAGCTCCTGGGCTACAGAGGGTGCTGACTGACAGGAACCCTGCCAGAGCCCAGACCTGCTGCTAGGGCCATCTCTGGGAAGAACTGAAGGGGAGTTTTTAAAGTTTTTGGGAAGTTTTCCAGTTTCAGACTTTGGGTTTGCTTGCTGTCTGGTAAGAAGTCAGAGGTTTTCAAAATATTCAATCCTGTGTACCCTGTTCCCTGTTTGCTTCAATGTAATCAAGTCCTGGAATTGTCTGAGGAATGGGGAAATATCCAGCGATCAAAACAAGTGGTGAAAGAGGTGATTTCCCCCAACCTTCCCTAAATTTTGTGAGTCAGTTGTGTGATTCCTTCCTGCATGCCTGGATTGAGCCCTGGAGGCTGTTCCTGTCAAGTAATGTGTCTGGCTTGTTTTTTGGCCAGAACAGGTGAAAAACCTGAGTGTCTTCTCTACCCCCCTTGACAAACGTGGCACCTGGGGAGGCTTAGCCCACTCAGATCCCTTGCTCCTTCAAGCTGGCCTTTGGCAGTGAACACTGGACCTCAGTGCATGCTCTGGTGTGTTCTGTAGGCTCACAAGAATGGGGAATGGCCCAAGCCAGGAACTGAATTCCCACTGGCTGCACTGGCAAACACAGAAGAGACCTCAGGGGCTGACTTCCACCCTACAGGCTGCTCCTTGGGTTAAGCAATGTTTGGGCAAAGCTGTTTTGGCTGCAGCTGTGTTTTGGCAGTGTGGCTGCGTGAGTGGAGGCAGGAGCTGCTTGCAGACATTGCTGTGGACACTTAATGGCTGTTTTGTGCCAGAAACTTTGCAGAAATTACTGGGATTTCTACCAGATATTTCTACCTGGCTGGTAGAAATGGCATCTGCCTTGGCATACCCTGTGCCATCAGCCCTCAGGAAGGCAGGCGAGGCGTGAGCCTGTCCCCAGTCACGGCCCCTTTAGGAGGTGTCCCTGGGGTAGGTGGTGGTGGCTGGTAAAAGGCACTCGGTTTTCCAAGGATAAAAAGAAATCCCAGCCATGCACAGGGCTGGATGGAGTGAGCTGGTTCCAGTGTGCAGCCTGGTGTGGGCTCAGGGCTGAGAAGCAAACCTGGCTGTTCACATCTCGCTCCGCGGCCGCTCCTTGCGGACACCTCTAACAGGAAGCTCTTGTTCCCCTGAGTCACACGACAAGATAAGAAGTGAGTTGGAGGGTGGCTTCCAGGTAGCTCTGAGATCAAATGTGATCCCCTCTGGTGACTTCTCCTCCCTTGCTGCCCCGAGGGTAAGGTGGTTGTGTGGCTGCTGGAGGCCTGGAAGCGCTGGGTGAATTCCTCTTGCTGCACTGGCACAGAGCTCCCAAGAGGGGTTTAACTCCACAGGTTGACTGGATATTCAGCTTCAGCTCCCAACCAGCCCTGAAATGAGGCCGTGCCCCTCCCAGCATCACCCACAGCTCCTCTGCCACCAGAGATTGGTTCTGGCAGTATAAATGGTGCTGTTGCACCCAAGACTATCTTTTTTATTTTTTAATTAAAGGAAATCCCGCATGGGGATTATCTCTGGTGGATGCTAGTGGCTGCCTGCTTTCAGGGCAGCCATGAGATACAACAGCTAGAGGGGCTGTCACCTGCCAGGGCATTTCTCCTCATTTATTTAAGCTTAGCTTCACGTTCAAACCTTCAGCTGCACTGTGCCAAGGAGACTGGCAAACGTCGTCTGCCTGGGTACAGCCCAGCCCCCACAGGGGGTGGCTTCAGCACTGGGGTTTTGGAGCCAGTTTTTGGCACACCTCTGCCATCCCTCTCTCTGTTTGAGGCCATGGCAGGTAATACAATTGCCACAGAATAATTTTTCCATGCACTTGATGCCTTTCTGGGGATGGTGCCATTGCTCCTTGGCTGTTTGGAGGGCTGCAGGAAGCGTGTGCTTGTGGGGGGCAGTGACTTGCCCTGAGGCCTGGTGCCCACACCATTGCTGCTTCGTGCTCAGCCCTGGGCTCCCTTTGCAGATGCAAAGTGCTGGGGCTGAGCACTCCTGCTGGGGAAGTCCCTTGTGTTGCAGGATACAACTTTTAAGTGATGAGGAGAGATGCAGTTGTACAACAGGGAAGTTCCCAGAGGATGTTGGATGTCCTTGAAGGGCTTTAGGAGGTGGCTCTGCTGGCTGGCTAAGGGAAGCAGTGTTTTTGGCTTTGATGCCTGTGTGTAACTCAATGCTGGGAAGGTCAAGCAGCCACTGAGTGCTGTTTTCCTCTGTGGTGGTGATATTCTCACCCCACCCCAGGGGCATCAGGGGCAGCCAGCACAGGGGAGCAGAAGGACAGGCAGGCAGCAAGGAGTAAAATGTGTTGGTCTCTGCATTAGGGCAGATGCTTTAATTTCTGAGGAGTGACTTCTCCTTCATCTTTGTTTCACTCCTCCTGTAACCTGACCCAAACCTTGCTCCTGTGCAGCCTTCAACTGTGCCTGTCTTGTCCTGAAGCACAGCAGCAGCTTGGGACAGTAGCCACAACAACAGCTGGGATGGAGAGAAGTGTGCTCCAGCCATGGGGAGAGACCCACAGCGAGGGCTGGGTTATTCTGACTGGGTTATTCAGCAATGCTGCAGTGGGCACCTGGCCCCAGTAACAAGTTTTGCTGGAATTTCTGTCATTACCCTACCCTACCCTGTCCTACCCTAATGCTGGAGCAGGGACTGTTCATCCTTGAGCAGGGTTTCACAGGCAGACTGGGGATTTTTGACCTCTGCCTGCTAGCCAGATGAACTGCAGCTCATTTAGAATCAAGTATCAGCTTTGGTGGGACAAGCAGCACTGAGAAGCAGCAGCTGCAGGTACAGGAAGTAAAACTAAGGGTGTGAAGCACATCCCAGCACGCTGGGGTTTGGGAGCTGTGGCTCTGCTCTCTGCACAGGGTCCCGTGAGCAGTTTCTCTCGTCCTGGCTGCTCTGCAGGACGCTGAGGCCACAGACAAGCATGCACCTGCCCTCTGCACACTGCAGTCCTTTCTCCAAGCTCTTATTGCCAAGTATCCATGATTTATAATTCTCCCACCCCCTATTAAAATACAGGACATCTCACTGCAGCCAGCACTCACCCCGAGAGTCCCCTGGGAGAGATTTGTGAGTGGTAATTAGAGTGCAGGAGCCTTTCACCTCGAGGACATCTCTCAGCATCGAGCTCCCTGGGCAGAAAGTGCTGACTGTGTTTTGGCTGATGCCCAAGCTGAGAGCTGCAGCTCTAAGGAGCTTTCTCTCCTGGCACCTCGGTCTACCTGCCGAGTTGGAAGCCAGGAAGCAGAGAGAGCATGAATGGTGGGAGGGGGATAGTTTGCTTCCCACTCCTGCACTCCTAAATCCTTGCTGGTGTCAGGTCAGAGCTTCTTGTGGGCTGCAACCCTTCTGGGTGGATGACCCTTCCAAGAACTTCCCCAGTCTCATCCTGGCCTCTAGTAAACCCCTGCATTCAACAATCTTCTGCCCTTGGCCTGCTGGTACCAGTGTCAGCTGGAGGCAGCTGAGCCCCACAGCTCTCTCCTCGGCATGAGCCTCTCTCACTGTCCATGCCCTGCCCATCCTTTTCTGCTCCTAACACAGCCCTGGTAAGGACGGCGCTGCTCCGAGCTGCGGCAGAGCACAGGGATGGCGCGGTGTCCCCTCCTGCCGCAGCCCCCACAGCAGCAGTGTGGGGCTGTGCCGGCGCTGCCGGGTAATGATCAAATCAACTGGTGGCCAAAATACAATTAAGAGTCGTGGCTGGGAGCTGCTCCCTTCCAAGAGAGCTGATTGAAAACACACGGAAGCTATTATCAGTAATTACAAGGTAGCCCCCCTTCAGCAGGGAGAGCTTGTGGGACGTGCACGCAGCGTGTTCACCCCGACACCCTTCAGCTGCACCTGGGTGGGAGGGCGGAGTGTGGGGGCGAAGTCTGGGGAGCCAAGCTGGGGGTCCCCCACTCTTGCCTCCCCCACTGCTTCCTCAGTGGCTCTCTCAGGCTGCCCATGGATGCCAAGGAAACAGGGAGATTGGGAAAGGAGCTGAGCGCGAACCAGCTCCTGGAACAGGCCAAGGCTGAGGTTCGTGCTGGGGGAAACCTGCCTCCCATCCAGGTTCACTCGCCGCTCCCTCCGGGCTGAGCCCATCACGTGCCCCGGGACGGTGCAAGGTCCAGCTGGGCAGGGATCGCGAGGCCGAGGGATGGCAGCCGGCTGCGGAATGAGGCGCCCGCTCTTCCTCCTGGGGATCCTGCAGCTCCTTGGTGAGTACGCCCAGGGCCCGGCCACCGCGGCGAGCAGGAGTGACCGCTGGGCGACCTCCGCATCTCGCGTGTGCTCCTGGCAGCCCCGGTTCGGAGCGGAGCCGTGGGCTCTGTCACTCACAGCGTACCCGTCAGGCAAACGGGAAAAGGCATTTCCAGCCGGCACAGGGCAACAGGCAGGGGACGGAGGCTGGGACAGCCGTGCGGAGCCCGCTGAGCCTCTCATCTGAAGTCAGCAGCGCTGCGCTGCAGGACACGCTCCCTGTTGAATATGCGTGGAGCTTTGATGTTCAGGGACTGCGCTTCCCGGGAGACAGGGCCGGTGAAACAGCACACTGGTATTTCCAGGGCTGAGGAGGGCGCAGGAATGCGGGGCGCTGCTGCGTGGGGCAAAAGGATCAACCTCCGGCCGGAGGAGCCGCCGGGTCGGATGCGGAGCCGTCCCCAGGGCGTGCCCGGCTCGGAACTCGCTTGACCCACGGGACGTGAGGCTTTGTGTGATGGGGCTGTCCGAGCCTTTCGGCTGGAGCTCTGACCTCCCCATCCCCCCGCTTCCCGGGCGGGAGGGACACGAGGGAACCGCAGCAAGGACGGAACAACTTGCCATTGCTGCGTGTGGGCTTCTTTTCCTTCTTAAGCTCTTTTCTGCTCTGAGCCAGCAAGGTGTTTATGCCCATAACACTGCGAGCAGCTGCTTGGCTCCAGTTCTTACCGCTGGCAATTTCTTTTTCCCTCTCGGAGGGTTTTAAAGAGAACACGGCACGGTGTTTTCGCTTTGCCTGAGGGCTCCTTCAGGCACCAGCAGCCCGGCGTGAGGCAGGGGAGCCCCTCTGCGCCTTGTACCTGGGCTCCAGGACTTTGCTTCTGGTGAAAAATACATCGTTTCCTGTTAATCTGGAGATGGCTACTACAGCCTGTGGTCTCAGCAGAGCCCCTGGCAGAGTAAACCAGCGCGAATTACGCCTCAGAGTGATCTTTGTGCGCTGAGAGAGCCTCTGCAGCCACATCCCTCCACATCACCTGGAGAAGCCGGGCCCAGCCTTTCTGCAGCGCACCTTCCTCTGTCGGCTGGAGTCATTCAGAACCCCCCTCCCGCCCCAGGCTGGGCCGGCGTTCCCTCTCCACTCCCCCTCCAGTGCCCCAGTCCTGCCACGGGCTTTACCCATATTTTGTGATTTTGTGGGTGTTTGTTCTACAGAAAAGATGATCCACTGAAAGGGCAAAAGTGTGGGGGTTTTTTTTGTAATTTTCTCTTCTCCATCTCATACTCACTTGCCTGAAGCCATTTAATTCAGGCTGCTGGAGATTCATTCATCTTCAGCTGAACATGCATCCCCCAGCCAAGCCTGGGCAAAGTCAGGCTGGGACTCTGCTGTGCCTGTGAAATCAGGGAGGTCAGAATTAAAGCCCCCTCTGCCATGTCCTGTCCCTGGCCAGCAGGCTCATCCCTGTGGGGCCCCAAGGGCAGGACTGCCACTGTCCCAGGAAACACCAGGGGGAAGAACCCTGTTTCCCAACCTGTTTATGCCCCAGGCTGAAGCATGCCATTGAATCCTCCCCCTTCAGCTCCAAACACGTGAAACCAGCCCGTACTTGTGCTGCATGTCCCACAGCAAATTCCCTTTCTTCTCTTGCCCTGTCTTAGTGGTGTCCCAGCTCTGTGTGCCCACTCTGTACCTCATGGAAACCAAAGGTTGAGGAATCTCCACTTGTTTAATTAGTCTGAGTGACAACAAAAGCCCCACAAGAATTGCTTAACTACCAGGTCTATGTTATTCTTACCCTTTGCTTGCAGGACACTTTTCTGCCTTCTGTCTGCCTGTTGAGTGTTTGTCCCTTGCTTCTCTTCCTATCTGGGTGGGTAAAAACCATCACCCAGCCAAAAAAAATCCCCTGTGCAGAGAAGCGCTGTGATTGCTCATCTGGGAAAAAGCAGGAGCTGCTCTTGGGTGGAAAATCCCCAAATCTGGCCTAAAAAGGCCAAGCCATCCCAAAGCACATCCCAGAGCAGGCTCCCAGTGCCTCCCATGGTCTGGGTTAAACTGGTTTTTCTGTTCCCCCCCCAGCTGCCACCGCTGCTGTGTACAAGCAGTGGATCCCCAACACCAATTTTGAAACCGCCTCCAACTGGGATAAAGGCAGAGTCCCCTGTGCCAGCGACGTGGTTCACTTTGAGAAAGACAAGGTAGAGACATTTTTAATTTATTCGTTTATTTGTTTGTTTTCAAAACACTGTCAGGCATTGGAAAAGCCCCTTTACCTGACAGGTAAATCACACTTTATTCTTGCTTTTCCTACAGGTTGTCTCAGTCTTCGTTGGGTCTCACCACGCGCTGACGGACATGGTAAGGCTCGGTGTGCAGAGGTGTCAGAGGGTGGGTGAGGGCAGGGCCAGCCCTGCAGCTCTGCCTGCTGGCACATTCCCCTGTCCCCTCTCCACAGGACCTCAAATGGTTTGGCTTGGGCAGGACCTCAAATGGTTTGGCTTGGGCAGGACCTCAAAGATCATCAGTCCCAACGCCTTGCCTGGGACAGGGACAGCTTCCACCAGAGCAGGTTCCTGAAAGCCCCATCCAGCCTGGCCCTGAACACCTCCAGGGATGGGACATCCACAGCTTCTCAAGGCAACCTGTGCCAGTCCCATTGCCCTCCCAGTAAAGAATTTCTTCCTAATATCTAATGTCCTACTGTCCTCTGACAGTTTAAAGTCATTCCATGGACTTTGACACTTTCTTCCATGGTGGAGCCAGACCAAGGGTGCCTCACCTGGGGCAAGAGACAGGAATCCTACAGCAGCCTGGTTTTCTCTGTACCATGAACCAAAAAGCCCATTTCAGGGCTTTTTAATTTTTTTTAATTACAGGAGATGAGACAGTACAACAAAACCCAATTTCATTTGAAAGAAATTGATTTTTCCTCCTCAAAGGAAGGATAAAATCCCTCCATGTGATGCAGACTTGGCAGTATTTGGCTGAGGAGCACCAACCCACAGCATTGCTGACACAGAGCAGGCAATAGCCCTGGGCAGAGGCTAAGTGAGGCTGACATAAAAAATATCTTGAAATGAAAACAANAATTTTCTCTTCTCCATCTCATACTCACTTGCCTGAAGCCATTTAATTCAGGCTGCTGGAGATTCATTCATCTTCAGCTGAACATGCATCCCCCAGCCAAGCCTGGGCAAAGTCAGGCTGGGACTCTGCTGTGCCTGTGAAATCAGGGAGGTCAGAATTAAAGCCCCCTCTGCCATGTCCTGTCCCTGGCCAGCAGGCTCATCCCTGTGGGGCCCCAAGGGCAGGACTGCCACTGTCCCAGGAAACACCAGGGGGAAGAACCCTGTTTCCCAACCTGTTTATGCCCCAGGCTGAAGCATGCCATTGAATCCTCCCCCTTCAGCTCCAAACACGTGAAACCAGCCCGTACTTGTGCTGCATGTCCCACAGCAAATTCCCTTTCTTCTCTTGCCCTGTCTTAGTGGTGTCCCAGCTCTGTGTGCCCACTCTGTACCTCATGGAAACCAAAGGTTGAGGAATCTCCACTTGTTTAATTAGTCTGAGTGACAACAAAAGCCCCACAAGAATTGCTTAACTACCAGGTCTATGTTATTCTTACCCTTTGCTTGCAGGACACTTTTCTGCCTTCTGTCTGCCTGTTGAGTGTTTGTCCCTTGCTTCTCTTCCTATCTGGGTGGGTAAAAACCATCACCCAGCCAAAAAAAATCCCCTGTGCAGAGAAGCGCTGTGATTGCTCATCTGGGAAAAAGCAGGAGCTGCTCTTGGGTGGAAAATCCCCAAATCTGGCCTAAAAAGGCCAAGCCATCCCAAAGCACATCCCAGAGCAGGCTCCCAGTGCCTCCCATGGTCTGGGTTAAACTGGTTTTTCTGTTCCCCCCCCAGCTGCCACCGCTGCTGTGTACAAGCAGTGGATCCCCAACACCAATTTTGAAACCGCCTCCAACTGGGATAAAGGCAGAGTCCCCTGTGCCAGCGACGTGGTTCACTTTGAGAAAGACAAGGTAGAGACATTTTTAATTTATTCGTTTATTTGTTTGTTTTCAAAACACTGTCAGGCATTGGAAAAGCCCCTTTACCTGACAGGTAAATCACACTTTATTCTTGCTTTTCCTACAGGTTGTCTCAGTCTTCGTTGGGTCTCACCACGCGCTGACGGACATGGTAAGGCTCGGTGTGCAGAGGTGTCAGAGGGTGGGTGAGGGCAGGGCCAGCCCTGCAGCTCTGCCTGCTGGCACATTCCCCTGTCCCCTCTCCACAGGACCTCAAATGGTTTGGCTTGGGCAGGACCTCAAATGGTTTGGCTTGGGCAGGACCTCAAAGATCATCAGTCCCAACGCCTTGCCTGGGACAGGGACAGCTTCCACCAGAGCAGGTTCCTGAAAGCCCCATCCAGCCTGGCCCTGAACACCTCCAGGGATGGGACATCCACAGCTTCTCAAGGCAACCTGTGCCAGTCCCATTGCCCTCCCAGTAAAGAATTTCTTCCTAATATCTAATGTCCTACTGTCCTCTGACAGTTTAAAGTCATTCCATGGACTTTGACACTTTCTTCCATGGTGGAGCCAGACCAAGGGTGCCTCACCTGGGGCAAGAGACAGGAATCCTACAGCAGCCTGGTTTTCTCTGTACCATGAACCAAAAAGCCCATTTCAGGGCTTTTTAATTTTTTTTAATTACAGGAGATGAGACAGTACAACAAAACCCAATTTCATTTGAAAGAAATTGATTTTTCCTCCTCAAAGGAAGGATAAAATCCCTCCATGTGATGCAGACTTGGCAGTATTTGGCTGAGGAGCACCAACCCACAGCATTGCTGACACAGAGCAGGCAATAGCCCTGGGCAGAGGCTAAGTGAGGCTGACATAAAAAATATCTTGAAATGAAAACAAACTGTTCTGGGAAATCCCAAAATGTTGTTTGAGAAATCTTCTTTCAAGTGCCATTGGGTTTTTATATTTTTTTGTGGCATTATCAGCCTGGCTGTGGCAGGATGAGCACAACACCCTGCTGAAATGTGGATGTTGAGTGACAGAAGACTGGGAGGGGCTCAACTCAGAGGGGTTTCTGAGCAACCTGGTTTTGCCTCACATAAGGAACTCTGCCCTAGAGCAGGCTGACAGGCAGCCATGAAAACATGGGATCTCAATCTCCATGGCTGGGAGGGTAAAATTTAACAGGGAGCAATTAAAGGGAAGAGCAAACCCACTGCCCCAACATGCATGGGGGATGGGCAAGCAGTGAGCCCTCTCTCAGTGCTGGGACAGGAAGAGATGGGCTGGATCCTGTTTGGAAAACCTCTTCCTCTAGACCTGATGAGCTTGTGGACGAGTTTCCTCTCTCGGTTTTAGGGCAGCTTTGCTCTTTTATCGGCCATCAAATTTGAAGAAGCCCTTGAAATTTATGTGGTGTAATTTGTTCAGGCTGTCTATGCCACTAATGGTTTTGATGCTTTAATAACGCCATGTGCCACGTTTAATCCCTCTACAAATATTTGGAGGAGATACTTTATTTATATGGCATTTTAAATATGAATTTTTGAAGGAAAGAATGTACTGGGGAAATACGTACAAATATAATGTAATAAATGATGTGGAATTTACCCAGAGAAGAAAAGAGCAAAATACCACTCCAGTAGATTTTATTTTACTTACAGATGAATGTATAATATTTCTAAAGTACTTTCATCAGAGGCCTGCAAAGTGCATAATTGCAGAGCAGCGTCAGTCATTACGGCTGAGCCTCCGGCAGCCAAGCTGGAGAGCAGAGCTGAGCAGCCTGAGGAGAGGGGGATCAGCACAAAACAACACCCCTGGGCCTGCCCACTGCTCGGGTGGATGGCTCCTGTTGTGGCTGAGGGATGGGTCAGGGTGCCCCAGTGACCCCTGGCTCGTCCCAGTCAAAGGGTCCAGAGTGCAGGCAGGAGCCCCTGGGGACCCTCTGCTGCCTTGGGGTTTCTCTGGGCCCCTGCTGCTGGCAGCAGCTGCACAGGCTCCAGGGTTACAGTGAATTTCATAGTCCCACTGCTGTGCAGATGGGGAGGACTGCTGGGGGATCCATGAGGGAATGAAGCATCGCACGGGCTGTGAGGGCACCATTCCCCTCCTGCACTGAATTGCATTGCAGGTGAGCAGCCAACCCTGCCTATGGCTGCAGCTCACACCTTCCTTCTGAGCATCACTGCCCTGTGAACTGTCCCAGCGTGTCTCTTAGTGAGCTGGTTAATATTTCCTTTTGATTTCAACTCAGGCACTTCCCTCCTGTTCACTGCCGTGCTCTGCTGTCACCAGGTGATACAGGGACTGCCAAGGTTAGGGATGAAAAAGAAAGGAAACCTGCCACCTGAGCTGGGCTGCCACTCATGCAAATGGCCTGAAATTTGGCAACCAGCTGGTTAGAAAATGAATTGGTCATGAGGCTTTTTGCAGAGAGGCTGGGCTGCACCTGTTCGGCTGCCAGCCACGCGCGCTGGAGCATTAATCACTTAAATCAGCAAGAATACATTAAGCTTTAGAGTCACCATGGAGATGCTATACAGCCTTTGGCCAAAAAAAAAAAGTTGTTTGCTGTAGTAGCATAGAAGGAAATTCATGGCTGAGGAGGGATTAGGCTCTCATTGACTTTCATGAGGAGAGTGCCTGCTGTGGCAAGTGTAGGGGGAGGATGCTTGGTGCTGGTGGTGGAGGGACAGCATGAGATCTCCCATCCCAACTCCCCAGCTGAGTGGAGCTTTGGTCAGTCCTCATAGGTCACCATTGCCCCTCTCCTAGACATTTGTGTGAAAGCTCACTTCTGTATGGTCAGCTCTCCAGCTCCCTCCCCATCCGTCCCATGGGGGCACCAGCCGAGCTCTGCAGTTCCCTCCCCATCCGTCCCATGTGGGCACCAGCTGAGCTCTGCAGTTCCCTCCACATCCGTCCCATGTGGGCACCAGCTGAGCTCTGCAGTTCCCTCCACATCCATCCCATGTGGGCACCAGCTGAGCTCTGCAGTTCCCTCCACATCCGTCCCATGTGGGCACCAGCTGAGCTCTGCAGTTCCCTCCACATCCGTCCCATGTGGGCACCAGCTGAGCTCTGCAGTTCCCTCCACATCCATCCCATGTGGGCACCAGCTGAGCTCTGCAGTTCCCTCCACATCCATCCCATGTGGGCACCAGCTGAGCTCTGCAGTTCCCTCCACATCCGTCCCATGTGGGCACCAGCTGAGCTCTGCAGTTCCCTCCACATCCGTCCCATGTGGGCACCAGCTGAGCTCTGCAGTTCCCTCCACATCCATCCCATGTGGGCACCAGCTGAGCTCTGCAGTTCCCTCCACATCCATCCCATGTGGGCACCAGCTGAGCTCTGCAGTTCCCTCCACATCCGTCCCATGTGGGCACCAGCTGAGCTCTGCAGTTCCCTCCACATCCGTCCCATGTGGGCACCAGCTGAGCTCTGCAGTTCCCTCCACATCCATCCCATGTGGGCACCAGCTGAGCTCTGCAGTTCCCTCCACATCCATCCCATGTGGGCACCAGCTGAGCTCTGCAGTTCCCTCCACATCCGTCCCATGTGGGCACTAGTCAGGAGCTGGGAGATGCCTTCTTGGGAAGAGGCTGTTGGGGCACAGAGCCTGCTGCCCTGCTCAGAGCTCTCCCACTGATCACCCAGCTCAGCAGTTATTTGAAGTTTCGAGTGGATCCCTAATTCAGTCACACATTAACTCCAAATCCAGCTTAAGCATAAGTGGCTTTGATGCATAACTGTTGTGATTAGGCTGGATTTTCTATGGTATTTAGCTGCCTAAAGATACAGATCAGTATTTAGCCAGCTTTTAGAGGTGCCTGAGACTAAATGTGAGGAAAAGATGGAAATCGAGGTGATGATGCCTGGCATAGGTGCTCGAGGGCAAGGCAGACTTTGGCTTTGTTTGTCTCCTGATGGGGGAGAAAGACTCCTGCGAGGGATTGGACTCTCTGGCTATGGCTGTGCTTCCAAAGGAGCCAGGGCAGGGCATGGCTGCAGCATGAGCCTGGTGTTTGCCCCAGTAACACCAGCCCTTGTGCAGTTTGTGCCTGAGCTGGCCAGCACTGACGTGCAGGCCAGGGATGGATGCTGCTGCTTCTATTTTTGGGGTGGCAGGAGTCGGGTTTATTCACGTGGGCACAGCAGCCTTGCTCGACCCCGGGGTCAGGACACTGGCTGGGGTTACTCAGCAGCCCTGACATCACCTTTCCAGCTCTGCCCCATCCCCCAGCTCTGCCGTGGGGCAGCACCTATCCGTACCCCCTCCCTGCCTGCCCCACGAGGGGCTGCAAGGCTGGGCAGGCGTTCGTGGTGTGCGGGGCACTGGGGTCTGACCAGGGACACCTCCCCCAGCCTTGTATTTTTAGCTGCCTAATTGCGAGAGCAGAATGTGCTCGGCTTTGCTGCAGGATGCTCCCGCTCGGTTCCTGGCAGAGATTGATCTTGAAATGCCAATTGCTCTCCAGGGGCACCGGCTCTAATGAATTGCCACAGTTCGCGCCAGTCCCCGGCACCGGCGCTCCCTCCCCCACCTCTTCCCAGACAGCGGGGTAATGAGACAACCACAAAAGGGATTATTTTTTCCTTCTCCGAAGATGAAGGTAAAAAATTTCAGGGGAGTGTGTGCCAGCACATAATTCCAAGATGGAATCCTGCAGTCTTTTCTGTGTCAGCATTCACACTGAAGGTGTGTGCTAGGAAAGGACTTTGGTAAAACAGCCATTTACACTCATCTCCCCGAGTCTATTTGCTCATTTCAGGCTGGTTTCCAGCAGCAGGAGTTACTAAAGTCTGGGATGAGCAGAGCAGCTTGCCAGCACCCTGGGCTGTAGCGGATGCTGGAGCCCGTCTGGCTGGGAAGCTGCTCCATGGACCGTCTGCCATCCCTTCACTGCCGGGCATGGCCCCTCTGCCACACCTCGAGCCTCTTCCTAGGTTTCTCTGACCTTGTCTGTAGGAGAAAGTTCAGGAAAAGGAGCTTAACTAATCTGCAAAAAATTTGGCAAATGGCTTTAAGCCTCTCTGTGTCTTCTGCATCCATAGCTCAATGTCTTCAGCTACCCAAGGGGCTTCCCATGTCCCTGAGACAGCTGATTTCTGTACACTGTTGGGACCTGTTTGGCACTGCAGCTGGAAGTGAGAACTGGGGATCTGCAATCAAAAAAGTGGACTTTTTGGGTCTGCTGTTTGTTTTTTATTCCCCCGTGGCTTTCACTGGGCCCTGTGGGGTGTTTTGGCGGGGGCTGTGCCAGCCAGCACCTGTGTGGGATGGCCAGGAGCTGTGGCTTCTCTGTAGGGATGGGCAGGGGGTGACATGTTGGGAACCTGATGTGTCAGGCCAGCCGTGTGCCAGGGGCTGTGGTGGCACGGCCGGGCTGGGCAGGTGCTGTGGGGAGCCCGAAAGCTGAAACAGAGTAAAACGCGAGGAGCAGACACAGCAGGGGAGCCAGCGCTGGCATTAATGACAGCACGGCTGTGCTGCTGCTGCTGGGCAGGAGGCAGGGGCACGGGCAGGGAGAGCAGCCAAGCACCTCGTTATCTTGCAGGGGATGACACTGGAATGTTGATATCCCCTGGCATGTCGCTCCTGTGCCTGTGCTCCTGCCTGCTCTGGGTCAGAAGCAGAGGGGCGAGCTACTGCTGGGATCAGAGCTGGGCTGGGGGCATCCCCTGCCACCTCTGGTGGGTCCCATGGGGAGGAGCACCAGCTTCTGTGCCCCAGGTGTGCTGCACCAGCCTGCATGAGCATGGGCTTCATGGGGATACAGGCTGCATTTCTGGCCCAGTTTCCTTGGGAAGCTAAAGCCCTGTTCCTCATGGGACCATCACTGGGCAGCAAGATGCTACTCCAGCACCAGGTGACCCTCCTTGGCTCACACAGAGGTCTTGGGGTGGCAGGAGGTCATCCTGCCTTGCTGGAGACCTGGACTAGCTGCTGTGGGATTGAGGGCTGTGATGGGGGCAGGCTGGCTCCAGCAGCAAACTGGGGGTGTGGGGTGGCAGGTGTGGCTTGGGGGAAGGACACTGTCCTGAGGGTGCAGGTGGAAGCTTCACCTGGACCAGAAAGTGAAAAAGTGAATTCCCAGTAATGAACCCAAGAAATGTTGCTGCAAGTGAGCCCCTGGCAATGCTCCAGAGCTGTCAGAGGGACTCACCTGTGGGTGAACCTGGCCCTGTGCCTTTCTGGGGCATCAGCCAGTGGCTGGATACCACCCAGGCACCACCAGCAGCTGCACTGAGACCCCCAGCCCCAGCAGGCACTGGGGAAATCCCTGCTGTTCCCACCTGTGGGCAGAGTGGGCAGGGCCTGCCCACCTGCTGCCCTGGCTGCCTGCTGCTGTCCATGGGCTGCCACTGCCCCAGCAGGGCAGGACTGGGAAAGATGATATGGAAATCATTTCCCTGGAGCCTCAGTGCCTGTGGTGGGTTACAGCAGTCTGTGTTGGTGCAATAGCCCACTCACATCCTATCCCAGTGATGTTTTTCCATGGAGGGCCAGCAGCTCTGGCATCAAAGCTGCCCCTGGGCTGGGTGCCAGGCAAGAAGATATACCTGGGGGCTGATGGCTGCTGACCTGCCTGCTGGTGCAGCCATGGACACAGCACCGTGGAGCTCAGTGTGCCCAGGCAGTCTTAGTGCTGAATAATGGGGATGGTGGCACCATCTCATCCAAGCAAGGAATTCAAGTGCATTGATGCTGCAAATAAAAGCAAGGCTGGGGCAAGACCTGGCTGCAGTCACAAGTGTTGTTCACCCAGGTTAAAGCACAAGTGCTGCATTTTTCCTGTGCTGACAATGGTGACATGTCAGTCACAGTGCTTCTGTCAGTCATCTCAGCCCAATGCTTGTGACTCAAGCAGAGCCAGGATGTGCCAGAGGTTGGTTAAGGCCATCTGGGCAAGCCATCTCTCAGGACTTTGCTATTTTTTCTTTCACCTTTTGGAGGTTAGTTTCATTTTCACTTATGCATTGGGGCAGTGGATTCCTTCTGGTGGTGCAATGCTGGGGCAGGTCCAAGAGCTACATGGGGTCTTTCAGAGTTTTGAGCTTTTTTGGCTGACTTTGATAAGAAAAACAATGACTGCGTTTCAGTTGTCATTACACTTGATGATAACCAAGGAGATAAGTGATTACCAGTATCAGGGATGGGAAATGATTAATGGGACTCTAAGCACTTGCTCTATTAATGGCCTTGGTGTAGAGGTTGACAGGAGGAAGGGAAAGCAGATGAAACTGCCAGCTTTTTGGCTCTGGTCCATTGGTACCTGTCATTGCTCAGTTCAAAGTGTATTTGGAAAGTGGCCCAACCTGTATGCAATTTCTATACTAAACTCCCAAAGGTAGAACATCACTGCCTAACGAGAGTCTCCATTTGTCCTCTGCAGTGAGCCCAGATGCTTAACTTATGTTAGGGGAAAAAAAAGGGCAAATTATTTACAGAGATCCACTGGACAATGGAGACTCTCCTGAAACGCTGCCCAGTGGTGAGAATCAGGCAGGGCTGGTGGTGGATGTGCAGCACAGCTGCCTCAGTGGGCAAGGAGCCATAGCTGCAGGGCCCAGCCCCAGAAATTCCTGTGACAAGCAAAGTACAGAGCTCTTCCTGAACGTCATGTTGCTGAGGATGAGGTGACTCCATCCTCTGTCTTGCATTGTGTTGTGTTGCATCCTAATTCCAGGGCTGGTGCTTGCAGTGTTTGGGTAATCCCAGGGTGCAAAGGGACGCTGTGTGTGCTGACTCTCATTTCCCTGCCCCACTGACACCCATATGAGCAGCTTCCTCTGGGCTTGGTAAGCGCAGCCAGCCTGGGGTCTTGGCCTCAGCAGTGGGGGAGGATCTCCTGTCGTGGCTGGAGAAGCTGCATCTTGTCCAGAGAGCTCAGAGGCCAATGTCTCCAGAGCACAGGCGCTGCAGGCATGGGACAGATTTGGCATGAGGCAGATTTGGCATGAGGCATTTCTCCCAGCTTTCCTCTTGAGCAGAACTCATGCTGTGTCCTGCTGGCCCATCCAGACCTGCTTGCCCTCCCAAACACATGCAGGATGCACCACTTGCTTGATCACAGAACTGGTGTTGTGTGTCCATGTGTTGTGTATCCCCAACCGAGCAAGTTATCCTCCTATACCTCCTCTCCTCTCTCACCACACTGCACTCAGCCCTGCCAGTGAATCCTTGGTGTGTTTTCCTTCCCCCCTAGTTAGTTTGTGAAGATCTGAAAGAACACCCACCCTGGACACAAAAGCTTGTTGTGTCCTGCATGGTCACCACAGGGTGTTTGGGAAGCTCTGACCCATGGCCATAGTTAAAGTGGTAACTATAGTGGAGACAGCTGGCAGGCAGGCAGGGATGAGAGCAGGGACTTCCCAACCCAGTGCTCTTGATCCAGCCACAACACTCCCAAATGCCAACTTCAGCAGCCTGGGAGAGCAAGTGGAGACCAATCATGGTCTTGCTGTGTAACCGTCCCACTCAAGAGCAGCTGCTGGCTGACTTTCCTTCTCCACACAAGATCCCTGCAGCTCTGGGTCTGAGTGCCCAGAGCTGACTGCTCTGAAGAGCTGGTACCCTGTGCTGGTGAAAGGATCTGCTGCCTCCCATCCAAAGCCCCGTGCTGAGCAGCTCAGATGGGCCCTAGCAGCCAGCTGGCCACCCTTCCTGCCTGGCCCTGCCATGCAGAGCTGGCTGCAAGGGGCCAGCCTTCAAACTGGGCAAGAGGCAGCACCCAGGGGCTCCAGGCTGCAAAGGCCCAGCCAGTCTGGGAGAAGGGACTTGGCTGGCAGTGCTGCTGGCACTGGCCTGAGTATAGACGACAGCTGACTGCTCCAAAATGTCCCATCTCCTGCATGAGCTCACAGGAAAACAAGCCAAGGCACTTGAAGTGAAGTACAGCATTTGGTGGCTGAAGCTGGTAGCACTGCCCTCACCCAGCTCAATGATGGCCAGATCCTGGGCCTCAAAACAGACATGGCTTTTCCATCTGCAGCTAAAGGACACGATGCCATTTGTATCCTGGCAGGCCTCTCAGCCTTTTTCAGTGCTTCAGTATTGGACACATTTCCTTTACTCAAAAGTAATAGAAATTCAGAGAACCTGATGGCAGGACACAGGCTGTGGTCTGATGGAGCAGTGTCCATAGGCAAAGGCTTCTTCCTGCCTGGGGGGAGACTCCACACCCTTGGGGCACATGTTGCCCCAACCTCAGCTATTCCCAGTGTCATCCCCTCTTGTCCAGCCCAGTGAGTGGCACTGCTGGCTCCCAAGCAGATGGTGCAGAGGAGCACTGTGGCACTCTTCTGGTGGCAGCCACTCTCTGCTCTCTATCCTAGCTTCTCATGGTTCCTGAGACAAGAGGGACACCTGGGCTACGGCCTTCAAAGCAGTGCACCACCAAGGCACTGAACTTCTTAACAGGTGCCTACCAGCAGTGTGGGGGTGATGAGCTTTTTGCCTTCTCCACGGTGGCCTCTGGGTGGGACTGAGCATCCCTAGGCAGGACTGGCCAAGGACAGAGAGCTATCACAGCCACCTGCAGCAGTCAGTCATAAGTCTTGCTTTCTCGAACCTACATACATATTTTAAGACCAATTAAGTAGATGAAGCCTTAAAGCCCCATTTAACTTTTTCTGCCTGAGCACAGGACCCAGTACGCCAGCATAGCTCAGTCCTGGAGGGCTTTCAGCTGCTGTTGGGGAGTGATGCCAAAACACTGGATAGAATGAATTAGAGAAGGGAGCCTTGAGCATCACTGACTCAGAAATATTGGGAGAAACCATCAGTTTATCTCTGCAATTCCTAAATGCAAAATAAGACAGGCTGGGCTGAACAACCTGTGTGCTCTGAATGAGTCACCTGGCTCGATCATTTGCCAGTACCTGTCCCAGAGTCAGCAGTGCTGGCTGGTGACCCAGGTGGCCACAGTTTCTTGCTGAAAAGGTTCCCATGGCAGAGCTGTGCCTGTTGAGGTTTGTCAGTGGCCAGGTCAGTACCATGACCCTGACTACCTGCTGGTGATCTCCTACCCAACAAGAAGAGGGTCTGGCTATGGCTCCAAATGCCACTGTGTGTTTCCCTTAGCTTCTGCTGAGTGCAAATTCACTACCTGACACTGCATCAAGCATAGCTCCACCCCTGAGTTATGTTTTGTGGGACAAGCAGAGCCCCTGGAGGTGGGAACCCATCAACTAAGGGGGCCTCTGGCACTTGCAGAGTAAGGTTGGGTTTTTCATGGTGTACCAACATATAAATCCATTCCTGAGCTGCTGTGAGTGTGTGCAAGAGGAGGAAGAAGCTGAAAAGAGCTTATTTTGCTTTCTCCTTTTCTTGCTTCTCTGAATGCCTTTCTCTGTTATGGAAGATAATGCCAAACTGCCTCTCCCCATTGCAGGATCCCCATCTGTAAAACCAGAAGCTGATACTTTCCCATTTCCATGGGGCACGGCAAGGGTAGCTCCTGATAACTGTAAAGTGTCTCAGAGACTGAGTGTAATTAGGCAGCCTAATAATTAGCACTGTTATTTGATTTCCAGCCTGGGTGGCTGGCAGCAGGACTGCACAGTAACACTCTGATCCCTCCATCTAGTACCTGCCCCTGAACGGAGAGCTCGTGCTGGCAGCTGGTGCAGGATTCACAGCGTTCGATGGCAGCTGGGATCCAGGCTGTGACTCAGGTATTTTGTGCCCAAACCAGGCACCCCATCAGCCTGTGATGAATCATGCAAATTCAGCCCAAACACCTCTACAAAGGTCCTACCTCAGAGCAAAGTGAATCACTCCTCTCCAACGCTTACCTTTTCTTTGATGACCTCCCTCACATCAGATCTTTTTTTCCTGCTAGATCACCTGTCTTCTAAAAATGTAATTATAGTAGGGAAGCCTTTGAAGTTGTAGCAGAGAGGCAAATATTGTTTGTATTTTCCCCTGCCTATTAAGCATGTAGCCACATCAAAGGCCTTATTTTCTCTGCCATGGTGTTTCTAAAGAAAACTGGGTAGGAGTTACTCACTGGTGAGCCCAGCCATGGCCATCACAGCAAGCTGGCCTTTGGCCCCACACACTCGTCCTCTCCACTGCTCTCAGCCTCCAGCCCATGGCTGAGACAGCAGGTTTGTGTCATTGGTGCCTGCTATTATCTGAAAGCTGTTTCCTAGGGAGGCGAATTTTGGGTGCTTAAGAGCTACCCCATGCTTTCAGTGGCAAGTAACTTCAGTTCCTCTACAGGGAAGGAAGCATTCAAGCAGAGCATCTGTACCTGCACTCTGAATGGAAAAAAAAAAGAGAAAAAAGGGAGAAAAAGTCCAAATCAGTCTCCCCAGATGAAAGATTGTAGAGCCACTATGAAATCCTCATCGCTGTCATTATTTTGTTTTGGGGCTGTTTTCCCCCCATCTGGGATGTTCTGGCGTCTGTGCTTGGCACTGGGCTTTTCCTGCTGACCATGTGCTGCTCCCCTGAAATCAGCTGGTGTTTCTGGGACAACTTTCACAAATGGACTTCTTTAAAGCATGATTTCAAAACGAATGCAAATAATTCACTCACTAAGTACCTTCATGCTGGCTGAATTGGTAAAGCTTCAGCTGCTGGGAAGGGAGAGAAGGAATTGGGGCACTGCATGATGAGACTAACCAGCAGGGAAATGGTTAATGGTTAAATAACTGATAGTTAAATAGGGCACTGGCTTTGGGGTTACCTGCCACGGGGAACAGGGCTGGCCACATTTCTGCAGGTCTGCCAGGCTGCTGGGAAACTGGGACATGAATTATCATACCCATTTTTATCAGGTTTAGCTGTTACTCAGCATTCAGGCAGATCCTCCTTAACCAGAAGGATGAGCTTTAAAAAATGGGGAAAAAAATATCCTGTAGGATCTGGGCCTGGAAGCCTGCAAGCAGATATGGGGTTTGGGCTGAGACCCCAGCCCTGAGTGCTGGGAAGCTTTGCCAAGCTGTGGGAAATGCCTGCAGTGGCTGCCCATGAGGGTGATGCCCACAGGGTGAAATCCTTCCCTTCAAGCCAGACAGTGCCTGGTTTTACCAACCCAGATGCAGCTAACGGGGCTCTGGGTTTGGGTGTGGGACGTGCTCAGCCCCTCGTGTCCCTTTTCCAGGTGGCACGGTGAGGTTCGCCGACGCCGAGCACCACGCGTGGTTCGACCCCAGCCTGTGGCAGGATGTTCTGGAGGGCGGGGAGCTGAGGCCGAGCGGGCCCATCTTTGCTGTGGACGAGGAGCGTGTGCCGTGCCGCCACGACGACGTTCTCTTCCAGCCCGGCACCTCCTTCCGCGTAAACACCGACTCCTCGCAGCCGGTGATTCGCCTCCGCAGCATCTCCGTCACGGGCCAGGTACGGCGGGCACGACGAGAAACCGGCCCCACACTTCTCACCGCAGCCCCAAAGCAGGTCAGGCGAGGGAGGGTCAGCTGGAGACGGGGGAGCAGCGCTGCACAGGGCGATGGGGCTCACCCGTGGGGCTGCTGCTGCTGCGGATGGCCTCGATGGCTTTTTGCTTGGAGCGGTTTGTTATCGCCCCCTTCCCTGCAGGGTGGGAGCGCAGGCTGCCCCACCGTGCACCTTTTCGAACGGGCCTGTGGGCACGGGTCAAACCATGGGCAAATGGCGGCTTCTGTGGCTGCTGAGGGCTGCTCCCTCCCCGCACGTGTCTGCAGCCGTGCTGCTCGGGGACCCTCCGGGACATCTCCTCCTGCCCTCGACCTTAACATGGCCTGTGGCCCAGCGATCATCTCCCAGCTTGGCCTCGGCGCTGCTCTGTAATTGATTGCAGGGATAATTATAGAAGCGCTGGCAGCCTGCCGTGCCTCAGCCCGGAGCCAGGCTCCCCGCGAGCCCTGTCCCTCCTGGTCGGAGGAGCAGAAGATCACAGGCGCTGCAGCAGTAAACAGGCTCCTTGCAGGAGTGGGAGATGCGGCAGGCGTTTCATAAGTTATTTATTATTTCTACCGCTGTGCTGGCTGGGATCTGCCATTTCGGGGCCAGGCAGTAGGTAGCTGCTTTTTGAGTAATAGGCTCAGTCAGCGCCCGGGCGGGTGCAGGCGAGTCTGAGCGAGGCAGCGCCCCAGTGGAGCTCACCCCAGGCACAGGGAGCCCCAGGGATGCAGACGTGGGTGCTCAGAGTGATGCTGGTCCTGCTGATGCCTGGGGACTACCCCAGGGCACATCATCACCCCCAGGGACCACTGCTGGCTGTCCCTCAGGGCACAGGCTGCTGCTGAGTGGTGGATGGAAGGAGAAGGTGCTTTTTATGATCATAGCATATTTCCCAAGAACTGACCTTATGAGCTTCTTTATCCCTCTGTAGCCAGCCTGCTCTGTGCTCTGTGATGACTGTTGTCACCCTAGGGCCTGGGAAATCTGCCTGTTGTGCCAGAGCATGGAGAGGCTTCCTGTGGAGGAGAGTGGGCGAGGGAATCACTGGTGGCTTGGCAGGATGAGGCTGATCAGTCCAACTCAGCCTTTGCTAGTGCCGAGCACATAGAAATTCTTCCCAGACAGAAGGGAAACATCTCAGATCCAGCCCATTTCCTCCCAGTAGTGAAAAGCTGGTAACTTGAATTCTCTGGACCAGCAGAAAGATGGAAAGCAAAAGAAGAAAAGACCCAGCCATCTCATTGCCATTGTTTTTGGTTTTAGAGAGAGTTTTCTGTTGTCCCAGGGGAAAAGCTGGAATGGGTGTTCCTGGGGTTTTCCTGCTGTGTGACTGCCTGCAGCAGGGCTGCCAGTGATGGCCACCAGATGTGACACCAGGTGTCCCAGCAGCGCAGCTGGGTGCCTGGGGACAGCACTGGGACCTGCCCTGGGATACTCACCCACTTTGCTGCTCTTCCCTGCACAGGAGCTGAACACCCCAGCATCCTGGGCTGGATACCTGCAGGGCCCCTCCGCCCCGCTGCAGTTTCATGGCAATGGCACTCTCGAGGTGACAGGCAATGGCTGTCCTGATAAGTCTGGCTGTGCCTGTGGGAACACCCTGGTGAGTCTTCTCTTTCCCATTTTGGGGGCTCCAGTGCAGTTTGGGGGGTAAGGGACTGACACTGCCCTGCTCTCCTTTAGGATGGCCCCCGCATCTGCGCAGCCCTGCTCAGGGCATCAGGGAGGCAGTGCCCAGAGCCAGCGTGCCAGAGCCCTCTGCAGCCCCTTGGCCACTGCTGTGGGGTCTGTGGTGAGTTGGGGACATTCCTCTTCCTGCCATGCCAGCTGCCCCAGTCGGCTTTCCCTGGCTCCGTGGGGGAAAGTTGGGTGCAGGGGGTGCTTGCTGCTGGTTGAAAGCTGAAGTTTTGTGTATCACTGCTGCCAGGGGTCCCATCTGTGGGTCCCATGTGCAGATCCCATCGTGCCACCTTCCCAGCACATCTCTCTGAAGAGATCCTGGCTTTTGGGAGCCTGTTCTGAGTCACAACCCTTCGTCCCTGCTTCTGGTTTATCCTGTCAGGATGTCACAGCTCGTCAAGCTAATAGGGCTCTGCTGAGTTTATGCAGCCAAAAACACTCAGAGGAAATGCAACCTTTTCCACTGTAATGTCAGCTTCTCAACAGCCAGCTTGTTTAATTTCATTTAAAATAAAAACATGCAGATTGACATGTTGCCTCTGCAATGGATGTTGCTGCATTAATCTGCATGAAATGTTGCTAGGGGCAATTTTTCATGCACAACTGTACCTGGATACTTGGTATCCAATATTTGGTATGTCACACCAAATTCATTAAAATGGCACCATATGTTTCTCCAATGTGCTCCTAAAAGCATAGTCCTTTACAATCTTTAGGACTATTTAAAATTTCAGCTAATTCTTACTTGTATTTTTCCCAGGAAAATATTTGTCTCCATGACTGCAGTGCAGTGGTGCAGGGAGCACAGGTGTTCCTTCCCTCCTCTCAGCCTTCCCCCCAAAGCCAGGGTAGTGCTGCTACACTGCAGCCTCATGGCCCCAAAACCAGGGGCATGCAGAGCTTCCCAGAGGGATAAGTGGGAGAAGGCTTTCCAGGGAAAGCTTCTCTCCAGAATATGTTGGAAACCAAAAGCCTTTCATCAAACCCAGCTGACAAAAAGACCAGCCAGACTCTGAGCCCAGCCAGACCAGTTGCACAGGGGTACCAGAGAGTCCCCAGAGTCTTTTGTGGCAGTCAGAGCTGTGCTGCTGTGACTGCTCTGTCCACACTTGGTGACAGTTTGATGTCTCTCTGTTTTCCGGCTGCAGGGGCCACCATTAACCTGGATTTCACTCCTGATTTTGACCTGCAGAAGTACCAGGACAGACTGGTCCAAGAGTTGCTGAGCCAGGTACATCAGCCTGTCACATTGGGAGGGCTAATGAAACCACAAGCCACTGGCCACATCTGCCAGTGATTTGATGCCTGTGGGACTGTCTGGGGCAGGCATGTGGTCCTAGTGATGCCAGGGGTGCAGCTCACTCCCCACCACCCTGCAGGGCCCACCCTCCCCGAGTGACCTCTTGGATGTGCCTGCTGGCTGTGGGGCCAGGTCCCTTGCTCCTCCCCACAGCCCCATCAGCTCCCCCCCACCATCCTGCTCAGCTCAGGACAGGAGCAGCTGCTGACATGCAATGGGGAGGGATGCAGGGGGGCTTGCTGACCACCCTGCTCTAGAAAACACAGGAGAACAGGTCTAGGTGACATGGGAGCTCAGTGCACCCAGCTGGGATCATGCAAACCTGCAGCAGGGCATCCCCTGGCCTCTGGCCAATGCTGAGCTGCTTTTCCATTCCCCAGCAGGCAAGCACTGGGTGGGTGACTGGCACTGGTCAGCTCTCAAATGCTCTACAAAGCATCACTTCATGCTGCTGCTTGTCAGACACAACATGACATCCCTCCTCCTTGCCAGGGGCTGCTGGGGAGGAGGTGTGCTCTGTGCTGCACTGGGAGGTTCGATAGCAGAGTATTGCTCTATTGATCCTGAGCTGAAAGCTGTCTGCCTGCCCTCCTTACAGCCACACATCTTAATACAGCTTTTAATGGGTGTGATACTCGAAATTGCTTTCTCAGCATGCTCTCCTCCATGGGGGCTCCTTGCATGCTGGGTGCTGGTCACAGCCTGGGAGAGGGGGTGGATGAGCCTGTCCTTTGGGAAATGCAATGGCACTGCAGTGACAGGGATGGCAGCTCTGTGGTGGGGCTCACAGGAGGATTCAGGTGGGCCTTGCAGCTGCACCCAGCATGGCTGTCTGAGATGTGACTAATTGGTGCCTCCCCTCTCATGGGCTTTATGTGTCTCTTTATGTTTGGGAAGCCCAAGTATGCTGGTGTGCAGATGGCCATCTCCAAGGTGCACAAAGCACAGACCTTCCTGGGCATCACGTCCCGAAGCACCACCCCTCTCATCCAGATCGTGCTGATTGATGACAGAGTGGGGCTGCAGACGGGCACTGCTGCAGAGCAGCTGGCAGCAGACATCATGGAGGGCATAGCACAGCATGGTAACACCCCTGTCCTCCTCAGCAGGTCCCCTGCAGGTGCACCCAGACCCACTGCTGGCCAGAGCTTCCTATTCCCTGCCAGCAGCCCACTTGTCCAGTGGGGTTTGAATGTCTCTAAGGATGGAGATTCCACAACATCTCCCAGCAGCCTGTCTCCACAATTGACCATCTTTGCAGTAAAACAGCTTTTTATATATAAATACTTAGAGAAATACAGGCATTTAGGTGGAATTTACCATATCTAGTATCTGCCCCTTGCCTCTCACCTGGACACTGGTGGGAAGAGTCTGGCTCAGTGCTCCAGCTGTGGCCCACCAGGGCAGGGCAGAGCAGAGTGGAAGGGTCACCTCCCTTGACCTGCTGCCAATTGTCCTCATGCAGCCTGGGACACCAGTGTGCTTCCATGCCATGGCTGACCAGGACCAGTTTGGTGCCTGCCAGGCCCCAGGTCCCTGTCTGCAGAGCTGCTCTGCAGCCAGAACGCTGCTTGTGGAGGCAGACAGGGGAACCTAGCAGATGCTGATGGGCACACAGGTCACAGCCAGGGAACCTGGGGATCATTGTGTGGGTGGCAGACCCACACAGGCTTGTCCCATTGAGTCCATCCACCTGTGCATCCCATCCCTGTTCCCAGGGGAAGGCAATCAACCAGGCAGGGTGGGCCAGACCCAGCTGAAGACTCCCTCTGCCATGGGTGTGGGGATGTGTTGTCCTGTACAATCCTCATCCCTGTTTCTTCCCAGGTGCAGCTCTCGGCATTTCCAGTGGCAAAATGGAAGTGGCCACTGGCAGCACTGCCAGTGGACAAGTGGGGAGCCACCCAGTGAGCAGGATCACAGCAGGGACAGTCATGGGGCTCCTCTTCAGTCTCCTGTTCCTTGGAGGGACCATCTTTCTCTACAGAAAGGGGAAGCTGAGGTAGGCATGGGGCTTGTGCCAGCAGCAAATGCACAGGCTGCCTCTGCTGGGGAGCAGCTGCCAGCCCAGGCTCTCCTTCCAGCCTGGCACACAGTGCTGCCCAGAGCTCCCAGGAGAGGCATGGCCTGGCAGCCTGCTACCCCCAGCATTACTGTTCACAAACCACAGCGTGGTTTGGCTTGGAAGGACCTCAAAGACCATCAGTCCCAAGCCCCTGCCATGGCCAGTGACACCTTGCACTAGACCAGATTCCTCAGAGCCCCAGCCAGCCTGGCCGTGGACACTTCCAGGGATGGAGCATCCACAGCTTCTCTGGGCTGTTCAGTGCCTCACCACCCTCACAGTAAACAATTTACTCCCAATATCTAATCTAAACCTGCCCTCTGTCAGTTTAAACTTGTCCTTGCTCCTCATGTTTACTGTGGGTGAGGTGGCTGAAAGGCACATCTGTGCTCTTGGACTGTTGCTTCATCCTCCTCCATGACCAGGAGGAGTTGCCTCTTGGCAGGGTGCAGTGTGCTCTGGTGGGAGCAGGGCTGCTGCAGCTCAGCTGGAGCTCTGCACAGCCCAGTCATGGTGCCTGGGGACATCTCCTGGTCCTTGGCACTGCTGGTTTGCTGCCCTGCTGGGGAGGGGGGGCTGAAACTGCTGCTGCTAAATAGAAATGCATCAAAATAATGCAAAACACTTCTCCCACAGCTTCATAACCATTAAAGGGAGAGACAGCATCCAAAAGCAAGTGAAGCTTCTGGTGCATTAGCTGCTCACACAGCATGGACTATGGAGTGCAGGTCCCAGGGGAGGGCTGAGGCTGCACCTGACTGCACCACAGCTGGGAGCTAATCAGACATACCCCTTCTCCATCACCTTTTTCCCTCACAGCTTGGAGATGTGGCCTGGAAGTGATTAGGGCATCCCAGCAGTGCCCAGGGCAGGTGCTTGGGGTACCCACCTCTGCTCCTCCCACATGCACCCACCTTCAGGTGGAGGGTTTTGTGGGGTTTACTGGCTGCCTGCTGAGCCACTGTGGGTTGTCTCACTTACCCAGCTGTGGGCAAGTGGGATTTATCTTACCTAGTTCATAACCAGGGGCCAGGAATTGCTTAAATTTGCATGTGCAAAGTGCACCTGTGTCTGCCACAGGGTGCTGAGCTCCCCAGTGCTGGGGCTGCCGTGTCACAGGCTCACAAGTCAGGTTGTTTGTTCCCTCCCTCTGCCTCCACTGGGATTTTGTCACTGTGCAGCACTGGTCCTGGCCAGGGACACTTGCCCTGCTGCTTGACATGTGCTGACATGATATTTCCTAACAGTAAACCCATGCCTTCATTTAATTTCTAAATAAAACTCCCAGACCCATAATTGCTACTTGATGATTTATCTTCCACTGACGCTTCTTTGGATGCTGGACAGGCCTTTGAAGGCAGCTCTGTCAGCAGAAGGAGGGAATTTTGTAGCTACAGAAGACAGAGCTGAACACGAGCCCAGGGCCTGTCCCACTCCTGCTGCAGATCTCCCTTATTTCCATCAAAAGAGGCCTTAGCAGAGCTTCCCTCAAAGCTCCTGAGGTGATGTGCATGGATCTGCTGCTGAGCCCTCCTGCACCAGTGCCCAGTGCAGGGGAGGATGCTCAGTGACTGGGACCCTTAGGATAAAAGTAATGAAGAAAAAATACAAGTAGTGATGATGATTAAGACAAAAAAAATGATAATGGGATAAAAGTAATGATAAAAGTAATTAGTGCTTGTTGAGATTGCAGTGGGAACAGGTGTCAGGTCTGTGGCAATTCATTTCAGGCCACAGGGAAAGAGTGATGGCTCCAGAGTGAAGCCTGTGCTAGAGTTGTCTGCCTCTGCAAACTCCTCCCTCCAGAATGCAGGTCCCAGATCTCCAGGCTCAATGACTTCTGCTGGATACAGCAGCTTTTCCCTGGGAAAGGGCACAAACATCCCGTTTCATTGGCAGCCTGCTTTCCCCTCCACCTCTTAAAGAGGCAGGGTTGCAGCTGGGGGAGCTGCAGGGAGGGAGGGTGTGGATGGTAATGCCCAGCTCTTCCCCAGGTTGCCTGCCCTGCGCCTGCCCCAGCCCTGGCACAGACTGCAGGACCCGGTGGCCCCTGCAGCAGCCAGTGACAAAGGCTTTGACAACCCCGTGTTCAACGTGGTGAGTGACCCCTGCCAGGGACACTGGGATGCTCAGGGGCGTGGGCAGGAGCTGCTGGGGCCCCAGGCATGGCGTTCTTGAAAGCCTGTTGGGGTTACCCTGACAGGGCTCCTGCTTTCCCCAGGCCAGGAGGGGTCTGTGGGACATTCCCATTGTCCCTCAGGTCACCAGCCTCTCAGCTGCTGCAGGGACTCAGCACTGGGTGGGCTTTGCTTCTCTTCCCCATCAGTTGTTTTTCCTCCCTTGCTGTTGCAGGAGCCTCCAGATGCTGACCTTGGAGAGGTGACACCTAAAGACCTCCAGGTCTTCTACCTCAACCCTCTGTATGATGCAAGTGAGACAGAGACCTGATGGTGAGGACTCATGCTGGGGGTGGACACCATTCCCCTGGGGACACCACCACCACCTCTCCAGCCCTCACAGCCCCTCACATCACTCCTGGTGGGATTTAAGCCAGAAGCAGATCCCACCTGAATAAAAATGTCTGTGTAGTGAAGGAAACTGTAGCAAACCTTCTCTGTTGGGACTCAGTCACATGGACATGGCCTCCCTGGTGTTACTTCTGGGTTTTAAACCATATTTTGCAGATGTCAGTTCTTTTTAGATAGTTCAACATTGAGATTTGGGTCTCAGGTGCCCAGGGCACACAGCAGGTTGAAGGAAGCATCCCTGAATGCATGACAGAAATTCAGAGCTCAAACACATTTCAGGATATGACCTGGAGCCTTCAGGGCCTTGGCCTGTTAGCTGGAAGGTTGTTTTGCTTTCCAGCAGCGTGCTCAGTGCTGGGGATCTTTGCTCAGAGTCCCCATTCCTCCTCTCACTCCTGTCCACGGGTGCTGGTGATGTGCAGTCCTGAGCAAACAATTCCCTCCCCAGGGAAACTTCTGGAGCTTGCTCCTTCCTTCTGTGCCTGAGCTGGTAGGTAAGAAACCCTCTTGGACCTTTGGGGATTTATTCTGTTATTCCTTGAGGTGAGAAAGTCTTTGGGGAAAGAAGATGGGGAAAGAAGTTAGGTGCTAGGGTCCCCAGGGAGGGATGCAGGCAGGAACTGAGGGCTGGGGACAGTGACACTGGCCCATGTCTGATGAGGCTTGGGGCAGTGGCACTGAGGGGCCTCGTTAGCACTGGCCTGTGTCAAACACCCTCATCTGCCCACAATGTCAGGCAGTGCATCATTATGGAGCAGGGCTGATGGGTGAGGCTGAAATTATGGATATGTATGCAAATGGATGCAAATTTACACTCTACTGGGTGTTCAGTAGGGCTTGTTGGCATATTCCATAAGGGAGCAGCTATTTTAAGTTTATAATATTTTGTTCTAGTCTCTGGAAGACATAATCCCTTCTCAAAGACCTGGGAATTCATCATTAGGTGCATCAGAGCCCTGGTGAAGGGTAACAGGCAGCCTGTGGTGCTGGAACCAGCCCTGTCCTCGGGGAGACCTCTGGAGACAGGCAGGACAAAGGCACGAGGCAGGCAGGGAACAAGGCCTCTCTGAGCTCCTGTGCTCAGGGCACACCCCCTTGGGGTTTCACCATGCACACCTCTCCTAAGGGGGCTCCTCCACCAGTTCTGGGATCAAAAGCACCTTGCCTGGGAAGGAGTTTCTGCTGCATCTGTCAGGCACTTGGCTCTGGGTGAAATGGTCACTGGCCAGGTCAAAAAGCAGAGGAAGCCACCAGCCTGCAGCAGCTGGCATGGGCAAGGTGGGAATACCCAGTCCCCACCATCCCATGGTCCTACAACCAGTGCATCACTGTGGGGAGCAGTGACCCAGGGACAGGACCCAAAAACTCACCTCATAACACACAGTCCCTCCTGTGACGTGAGCCCAAGGAGAGCCCCCACCCCAAGCCCTCCTGCTGACCCCACAAGGCTGGAGAGCCCTGCATCGCCAGGGCCCGGTGCAGTTCAGGAGCTGTGGTGTTACCGTGGTGCCTGTGAGAGCAGCCACGTCCTCCACCAGTTACATCCCTACTTTTTGTGCTCTTTTCCCCTTTCACATCAGTTCATTGCAGGTGACTGCATCTCCTCCAGCCCACAAGCCTTCACATACACACACAGAGGAATTTTCTTTCTGGGGCTGGTGCAGTGCTGCACACTGGAGGCTGCTGCACCAGGCAGCCCATCACACCAGCACTGCCCACACTAGGAAAGGGCTCAAGGGTGACCCCCAGGGAAGCCCCACCTCAGAGGGAATGTCTTCCCTCCCTGGCTGTTTCTGGGCCTTGCTCATTGTGATGTGAGGATTGGGAGGGGTCTCGATGGCTGCAGAAAGGGGAAGGCAAGAGCATCCCATGGCCATGGGCTGAGGGAGAGAACAGACAACCCACTGGCAGCAGGGACCATTGCACAAGATGGGTCAGGATGGTGTCCTTGCCCTGCAAGCAGCTGAGGATGCCAGCTCTGTGTCCTGCTGGCCACACAGGGATCTGAGGGTGAGCCACAGGCTCATGGAGTGGGACACCATCCTGGGACTCATCACTGGCACGGAGGGAGGCAGGCAGCCCACCCTGTGGCAGGAATCTCCACCTGGTCACTCCTACGTGTTGGCGTGTATGGATTTGCTGTTGGCGAAGCTTCATTTTTAAAATGCATTAGCAGTTCGAGGTCATTTACAATGGAGGCTTTAATTAAAGCAGAGATCAATTTTTGTCAGTGCACGAGCAGAGCACAGTCTGTACTTTTCCTTCAGGAGCCACGTCCGCTCGCTCGCACAGAACGCGCCGCAGGGAGGGGGGAGCTCTGCAGAAAAAAATGAAGCACCAGAGTCAGTTTGCAATGCCGGGGACCAGCAGCTGCTGGAAAAACAGCTGTATCCACGATTGTATCCGTGATTGCTGCACACCGAGGCACGCAGACAGCCCACGGTGCAGGCAGGGCAGAGCAAAGGGGTTTGGTACCTAAGTGTCTCCTGGGATCCTGCCTAAACAAGGAATTTAATTCACAGCCATCTTGGTAAGCAGCACATTAGATGGGTGGTTTATGTCACCGAGGCTGTGCACGGCACGTCTGGGCACCTGATGGCTTTGTTTTGCTTCTGGTCCTGAGAGTCAGGGGTGCCCCACTGTGACAGACTAATTCAAAATGCATTAGTGTTAATGGCAAGATCTCAGGAGTCATTGCTTCCCAGAGTCTCAAAAGAAAAAGCAACCTGCACACTTATTAATGGACACCAACACTTCCCTTTGCACGAGACAGCCGCTCACAGAAGTTGTGCAAACCCAGATTCAGACTGGCACAGCCCTCGAAACATCCCCGAGCCTTAAGACAGACTTGGCTCCATGAATTAATTTTTTATATCTCTTTTAGCAGGAGGCAGCAGTGGCGGGAGGGCATTTGGCAGGTCCTGGTCTCACCGGAGTGCAGGAGCTGCTCGGGCACTGCAGCTGAGCTCCGGCCGCGTCCATCAGCGCGCAGGGCTCTGCACCGCCCGCCCTCACGGGACCGCAGAGCCGCGACTGCGCCAGAAACGGCACAGGAGGCGAGGCGCAAAAAACCGGAGGGTTTTATCTGTGAGGAAGCATCGATAAACCTGCATGAACCTGTGCAGTCAGATGACAAAAAAGTGCTGCAGCTTATTGGGGAGCAGGGAAAATATTTGCTGCAAGGACAGGGAAGGGGCTGATTCCTTAGTCCATGTTCCTCCTCTGGCTGGAGCACAGCACTGCAGCTCCCGCTGGCTGAGCACGTCCTGCTGTCTTTTGCTCCTGTCCTCAGCTAACCCTGCCGGCAACGCTGGCCTGAGCATCAGGCGCCACTGGGACACACTCTGCCAACGTTTGGCTTCCCTGGGCATCCCACACCAGGCCTGCAGTTGATGCCTGGTCTCGTCATCAGCTCCTGTCCCCAAAAACATGTTTAGGACATTTTGCAAGCACTGAGATCCTGCCTTCCTGGTGTGGTCCTGTGCCCACAGAACCCCCTCCCCTCAAGCAGAGCCCCTCCAGCCCCACTCACTGCCCTGCCCAGGCCACGAGAGCAGCTCTCCCCTGTAGGAAGGGGCTGCCCTGCACTGGGCAAGGGTGGCAGCGGCCACAGCTCTTGAGCCATGAGCTGCCAGGAGCCCCAAGGCTGCCAAGGATGGATGTTAAGGGGAAACTGAGAGGAGAGCCTCATTTACAGGGGTGCAGCAGGCAAAAGGCCGGCCAGAGCTGCTGCCACAGCAGTGGAAGGCAAGGGCTGGGCAGGTGAACACTGATTTTTGGATTGCCTTCCTCCCTTCTGCCTGCCAGAGCTGCTTCATCCAGAGCAGATGGTGCAAACTGGAACATGAGATGCTCCAGTAGCCTGGCATGCAAGAAAGCCATGTGTCCTTTTTCTTTCCAAATTAGCTAAACTCAGCACGACAAGGTTTATGGGCATGATACAACACCTTCCTTTCACTAATACTTTGCTTAACTGCACCTCAAGGTGCACTTCAGTTCCCACAGTCATCTCTTCCTTCAAACACTTTCCTGCTTCTCAGTGCTTCAGGCTACCAGTGCCAGCTCTCAAGGCTTTTACACATCTGCTTTCTCCCAGGGATGCCCCGTCTGGCGCTGTGCAGAACAAGGGTGCCTGCACCTCCAGCATTTCCACACTGACGCCCCCTCCCTGTGACTTAGCTGTGTTAAGCATTTACCCTGCAAAGATAAAGCCAGCTTTTATGCACCTCTCTCCCCACCTATTTAGGAAGCTGTTTATTCTCAGCACACCTGTTCTGTAGACAGAGATGGTGGCAGATGAGTTTAGTTCTTGGGTGGCAAGTGACACAATGATGTATTCCAAAATACTCATTCTTTGGGGGCAAAGAGCTGCTAAAAGTGACCAATTGTTGCAGCGAGGGGCACACCCACCACTCCAGCTTCAGGACCTGATGTCATGCCTCTGTGAAAATGGAATGAGCTGAGAAACAGGCAGAGACCAAATTACCCTCATTCCTTGCATAGCTCAATTCCTCACTTCCAATCCTAGACTGGTACCCTCCAGGGATAAGAAAGTGCATTGTCAGAGAATCATTTCACATCCTGTATTTCTGCATTCATGAAAATTTCCTGAGGGCTCAAGAGGACTCTTTAGGCAACTAGAATCAAAATCCATAAGGGAAAAGATGATCTGCAAAGGGCTGTGATGGATGATTTGGGAAGGAATTCTGCTTGGCCAGACTTAAGCAGAAAAAAAAAAAGAATAATGTATTCATATGAGCAATTAATTTATTTTTCTAGAAACGTTCTCCTGCTTAAATTATAACCAAGTCCTGGCACTGCTGAGTGCTATGATTTAATACCCCCATAATTAAAGACTTTGTTGTCATCCCAAGTCCTCACTGTGCAGAGAAAAATCAGCTCAAGAGCAGGAGAAATGTTTTTTAAAAGTCAAAGGCTGATTAGCATGAATACTTGTGAGAAGGCTTCCGGCACACAGCCCTCAAAGCTCCTGTCAGCTCTCACCCCATCCCCAGGGCAGAGTGGGTGCACTTTGCCAAGACAACCCATCCCAGCCTGCCCAGGTAGGTTTGGTCAGGCAGGAACAGCAGGGTCCAAAACACCCACCTTGGCCTCTCCTGTGAAGGGCAAGACAAACCAAGAAGCAACTCAGAACACTTGGCACTCCATAAGGGATGAGGGATGCTTACCTAGGATCCCTGGAGGGGATGTTGGCACTGTAGCTGCAGTGGGCTCGACGGTGCTCAAATACCAGAGCAAGAGGAGAGCTTTTAAAAAACCCTCTATGAGGGGCTGCACCACTCACACACCAATCCTTGACATGTTCCTAAGCCTTTCTTTGGGAGTACTGCTTTGACAACAAGTGAAATATATTTATTGCTTTATGGTACTTAAGATGCATGAATAGACCCTGCAGCCTCCTTACCATGCTTTGGCTGTAAGGAACGAGTCATATAAATCATTTAAAAAGGAATTAAGAGGGCCAGCAAATCAATGAAATGACAACTCTAAAACTCTAAAATAAACAGAGGGCACAAAATTTCAGTGCTGTATTCCACCAAAAGGACTTCCATTGCTCCTGAACACTCATTCACCTTTGGAAATATGCCCCTTTCTTGTAGTGCTTGGGTATGGAGCTCCAAAATACCTTCAGTTTATGTCAAATGTCCCTGTGAACAAGGTGAATTTACCATGAGACTGAAGCAAGTGGCAGTGGTAGATTGTTTTCAGATGTCAAGACAGACGACTATGAACTTTAAAACCTCCCTCTTCTGCTTTATTGACATGTAAATTGTTCAAAAATGTTCTCACAATTCAATAATTACAAAGACTTAGACTTACATTAAAAAAGTAAAAACCAGAAAACCCCCAAAGCAGTAGTGTCCAGCTCTAACTGAGCCCCTTTATCAAGAATCTGAGAAAAAGAGCAAGTACTGTCGAACACTTAACGTAACAGGATTAAATGTTGACTAGAACACTCAGTTTAAACTAAAGATAAGTGCACGTCCTATACAGTGTTTCAGAAAAGAACATTAGCCATTGGTATATCATTAGCCCATTTAAACTGAATTTTAAATAAGTGACATCCAACTGTCATAAAATTGGCACAGAAGGCACACTAGTGTGACAATGACAAACTGGATATGCCAGCCACTGAATTAATTACAAGCTTTTAATGAAACATGGTCACAAATCTTTGAGTACTAAATGTATAATACATGGAAGCATGAGATTAAATATACACGCAAAACATCACCGCACGTGGGCCATCGCAAAATATACAGGAGTGTGTTGTGCATTTTTCTACATGATCAATACTTGATTAATAATCATGGGGTCTTCATGCAGGTGAGGATACAATTAATGAGAAAAGCAGCACCCCCAGTTACACATCCTTCACGTTCCACTTTGGTAACCAATGAGCAGACTGATGTTTTAGTGCGATACAGTCCCCTGGGCCAAGCAGACTCCGAGGGCAATGCGTTCACGAGAAGGCTTGCTAGCTAAACAGCATAGTGTGTCCTTACACCAAAAACCCAGGAGAAACAACTTCTCAGGAGGAGAAAGGCAGGAACTAGGAGTAAAATTTCTTTTCACAGCAGTAATTACCAGTATTTTAAAAGCCCTGACTAATGACTGATTGATGAGGAGTAAAAAGCAGGGAACGGGTAAAGAGATAACTGGCAGTAGTCCTATGTACAAGACTAAAAAGTTGGTAGAAAGATAGAAAGACAGTTATGCAGCTGTATATGTAATGGCTAACTGAATTAAAAGGCCACGAAACTATAACCAGCTTTTCTTTGACTTCCTGGTGATTCTATTGATGTTGGAAACGAACTACAGCTTCCTACCATTCTCCTTAAGATTTAGGAAAAAAACAGTTACAGGAAAAAGGGAAAAGTGTATTCATCTGAGGATGTAACTAGACCTGCTCACATTTCCTATTTAGAAGTCCAAATTCTGTCTAAAAGGATTTCCTGCTAATCAGACATTACATCATTCTATAGAAAAATAATATTCCTGATATTGTAGCAACATTATCAGTAACTCTCTCTATTTCTTTCACCATAAGAATAAGACTATTTACTGGTGGCCTTAAATGCTCCTATGCAATAAAACTGTGTCACAGCTGTGCAGAAAGGAATCAACCGTAACTGAGCAGCGAACAATTCTGCATAAAAAGCTCAATCGCTATTAGTAAAGAATTTTCTTCATTTCCATAGTTTGTATCTACAATCTGGATATATAATTATTCTTGTACAACACTAGAGAGTCTGTGTCAGTCTTGGCACTAGCGTTTGAGACAGCTTTGCCCTGCTGCTGCTGAGCGGAGGCGGAACGGCGAGAGCGGCGGCGTTACGCGTCACAGGTCGACTGGTCCAGTCCATCTAGCGTAAGCTGATTCCTATGAGGAGAGTTGGGGCTTGGGGGACCACTTGGATTTGAGCTGTTAGATGGAGTAGAGTGTTTGGTGGAGTCTGAATCGGGCTGTTAATGAGAAACATTAAAAAAATTATGTTTACTTCAAGTGAATTCTTTACACTCAAAAGCTTTCACAGGCACTCAAAAATGAGGGTGAGCAACACCTAGGAAGCTGTGTGCACTACAGTAATTCCACAGTTAAACATTCAAGCAAGTACTTCCACTACCATCAACAGGCTCTAGTGCAGTCCCAAAGGTGACCTTCTGACGCAACAGGAATTATGCAAAAGTATGTGGAAATCGCTACATCTCTGGCTCCTCTCCTTTAGCCACTGCAAAGCTTTCCTGATGGAATGCATCTGTCTGTTCACTGTTGTTCAGAATTTACCAGCCTGCAATTTTTAGGCAATTTTTATATCTCAGCCTGAGGTTTATCTGCCCATGTAAATGTATAAAAACTACAGTCAAATAATCTTCAGTTTGGTGAGGAGGAAGGAAACAAGCATTATGAACTGTTTACAAAACAGCAACAAGCCTGTGAAGTGCCTGACAAACGAGTGAAGGCTGCCAAGAATCTGGCTGGAGATCTGGAAACAGAATATACTTAGTGGGTATGTCCTATGTCAATATCTAATAAAGACTATCCACAGTTATTTCCCCAGTGTTAGATTAGTTCTTGGATATTTGCCTTCACAGGCTGGTCTCAACTTCAACAGGAGGGCTGGCAAGTTTCCCACTGTTCTGGTGTGTTACAAGTCTGAGCACTGCACACATTCACAGCTAATGAAATACTGCACAAAAAAACCCTGGTATCACTGCAGCAAGTTATTTTCAAGATAAAGAAATATATACTTAGCAAACAGATTGAAAGGTAACATCCTTCAGAATGCTATTCAGAAGATTTTGCATGGCTCAAACAATAATAAGATAATCTATAACAAGATTATCCTAACATGATCCAGTTCATAAAGCCAAAAGCCATGGGGGAAATAGTATAAAGCCAGAAGGTGTTATTAGAGCCTCTTTCCAGTTGCACACTACTATTTTTTTAAATTTAAGAAGTCGTAAGAAATTTTAAGAGCTACTAAAAAGAGCTGAAAAAAACCCTCTTTGTAAAAAACTCCTTTCAAATCTATCATTACTCATGCCTACAAACAACAATTACCATTACAGCATGGAATATAATGGAGTTTGGGAAAGGTGTGCAGAATAACTAACATAGTCCATCACAACCACCTTTGAAAACCAAGACTGTTTCAAAAATACCTGTGTTTAGAGAACCTCACTTTCATGTATTTTTAATGGCTTACTGAAGGTGAGAAAGGAAGTCAGACCACAGGTGTGATCAGAACTCTTGATGGGAACTCTTGATCAGTCCTGATCAGATCAGGACTTGGCATGTGCTAAAGGCATCCTGCAAAAGCTTGGCTTCACAAAAACATGCTTCAAAACTCAGAGCATGATATGGGCCTGCAGTTGGGTACCAAAAAGCACTAAAAAACATCTTAATCAAGGACTTTGCTTCCCAGGAATAATTCCTAACACTTTCCTTGCATAGACAGTGCTTCAGCAAAGCTTGGAAGAACACATATGATAAATCACAGAAACAAAAATCATGTATCTTCTCTATCTAAACTCAGGATCACCAGTTTTGCAGAGCCAGGACATGTTAAGTTTGTTGACTACTGGCACATACCCTTAACTCTTGCTAAAACCAGCTTTATGTATTATAAATATGATTCCTTCTCAAGTTACATGACAAAAAGTCTTCCTTAAGGCAGCACAGAAAATTACTTTAACTAGTCACATTACTTTGCTATTCTATGCTAATATCCCAGAGAACATTTTTAGGAGCTTTGAGGACATTTCATCAATTAGTCAAATTTCCATTGCCTATAAAGCTTAATCGAAGCCATAATACTTCTTAAAATATCACCAGAAGAAGATCTTTTCACAGCTTTGCTTTTGTGCTGGCATATCTAACTTGCAAACATGTACTGCAGGATGGGAAAAACACTTGTGGAAAGAAAACAGCTCCATAAACATCTCTATGAAGTATTTCCTTGGGAAGGTAATTTATTGGAAAGAGAAAACAATCCACGCCAACAGGAAATCGTCGGTCTCCATTTAGAGGAGCTGTTTTACCTCTTTGTCAAACTCCTGGTCAGGGTCGGACATACTTCGGGAAGGCATGGCTGCTCCCACTTCACTGCCACCTGCACAGAGCCAAGGACAAAAGGCTGTTAGCTCCTGTGACACCACAGATGAGAGCTCAGAAGGGACCAGCTTGCTCCCAGCCTTACTTGAGGAGGGCCATGAGATGTAGGTTTTGTTTCTCTGCTGCTGCTGCTGCCGGGACAGGTTAGCTGAAGACGGACACGTTTTTTCATCCTGTGCAGGAGGTAGGACACTCTACAGTTGAAATGAAACACCCTGTTAGCCAGCAACAAAAGCTATCCAAAGAGAAGCTGTTACTCATGAAAACTTTACGGTGCTTTTGAAGCTATTACAACCCAGTGTTGGTAGAAAAACTGAACTTACTTGACCACATCCACATATTTTCAGTAACAGACACAAACCCTGAGAAAGACAGAGAAAGAACTAAGCCCCATAGCAGGCACTGGAACCTGTCAGCCAGCAAACCCTCTATGAAGGGGCAGGGACTGTACTAACAGCTCTGCTTTCCTTCCTCCTCCTGCTGAAATGATAAATGCCTGACCCACATCTGGGCTACCTGAGAAAGACAAGAGAAAGCCTGACTATCAACTCTAGAATGGAGAGTACATACAGAACATGAAAGTGTACCTTCATGTCTTCTCTTGTGGATTTAACACTAGAATAGCTCATAAAATGTGCTATTTAACTTTCATTTAGTTAAATGCAAAATAAAATTAATGCTATAAAGCACTGCAAGTCACATGCATTTTAGTTACCTCCACAGCGTTAGTTTTTTCCCCCTTGTTATTGCTCTAGAATTGGTGAAGTGCCACAAGCATACCATATTCCAGTTCCTAACAGTTTGTAGCTACTCCTACCCTTGCTAGGGAAGCAGAGGAGGGACAGGAAGAGGAAGAAAGCAGAAGGGAGCCTTGCAGTGAGGAATGGTCACTCTGGAGAGAGATTTCAGCAGAGATAGGGCTCATGTGATAGACGTGCTCAAGGCCTGTTGGAGGTGATATCAAGAGCAGAATGTTGAGAGGATGAGGGGAAAGGAAATTCATTCTGTCATTTTAGGAAGACAAACAAGAAAAAGGAAGGAGGAGAGACTGATTATTTACAAAACTACTAACAAGCTCCTGGCAGTGGTATCTGTCTTTCAGTGTCTCATTCATAAGTCAGCTAACAGTATTTCCTTGCACAGGACTTAGAAGCATTGCACAGTAGGAAGGTTCACCTTTCTCAAAAGGATTTAAAGAAAAATTCGGTACAGAGATAATACTTGAGCCCATCCAGCTCATCTTCACAGCTTTTGTGAGCAAGAACAAATGCATATATCCCTCCCTTATAAATGTATTTTACCAGTGGGAGGTCCATGAGGACCTGCATTCCATCTCCTGGTCCCATATGAGCCACGTGGTTGAAATTCGTTGGGTTAGAAATCATCTTTGACCTTAGCTCCGGGTCTCTAAGCATTTCCCTAAAAAAACAGAGTGATTTTTCCTATTAGCATTCCCAGTCTCTGCATGTCATCATGTCTATTCAGTCATTTTTTACAAAGTTACCAATGAATTCTCACCGCCTTTGTTGTAACCGCTCCTCCTCAGGAACCTTAAACACGAATCTTCTCTTGCTCCTGGTTCGAAGCATTTGCTTCTTGCTGTTGTCAGACGTTTCTGGTACACTGAGGCCAGCTCCTGCTGTAACAGCACAAAGCAATTTTCACACACAATTTCACAGGTACACGCTGACCCAGACACATTGGACACAAATTTCATCTGGAGCAAAGGTAACATGGTGAAAATGAACCAGTTAGAATGAGTTCCCCATTTCTCCCCTTGCTCAGGACTCACCTGCAAACTTGTTCTTGAAATATATTAGCCTTGGTGGCTCGCAGTTAAGGAGGTTCAGTGTGCCATCCATGTTTAATGGTCTGATCTGTTTTGAGGAAGGAGACAGAGAATTACCTCAAGTCTAGCATTCACTGTGAAGAAACACCTCATTTGAAATTAACCCAATTAAGTTCAGTACTCAAAGAAAATGACTTACCCTTCGCAGGCCAATAGTCTGGACCCATTCCATGGTGTTAACATCAAACACATCAACACCATACTCGCTATACACTGTTACATATGAAGAATTGCAACCTGCATTGATTGAAAACAAACAGAAAACCCTAATGTCATTGCAGTAGTCCAGAACTGACAAATACTTGAGCAGATTTCAAGCTATGTGCAAGATACATTTTAAAACACATTTTCAAAGCCCCAGTTTCAAACAGATTTTTTTGTGAGAATGTATTTGCTAATGACAACTACCAGCATCATGGAAATATTTAAATTTCAGTATTTTTTAAAACTTCACATTGCCATTTCATGAAACTGCAAAACAGCATCTGAAGTTTTCGGATGCATACAAATTTGCTAGGTGGTAGGAACTGAGCATCTAGCTTTGCTATGGATTACTTCATTTCAGAAACAACAAACTAACTATACATCTGCTCTGTGCAGAGGAGATGAGAGAGCCACCATCTGTGAGCCGGGTCATGAACTCATGATGCAGATCTGCTCTCAATTTCCTTCCTCTTTTGCTTACAATTTTCTAGCTTTAGATATTCATGTATGGCTTGCTTTCATCAAGCTGACAGAACAATGTCACAATGCTTGAAGCCTGTAACTCATTTTATCTTTTCAAGTTTTTTGAAAGCATAAAAGGCATCAGCAGACAAGTTTATTTTAGGTCAAACGAAAAGCAGAGATCTCCAGAGCTTTGTATCAACATGCTTCTGCTCATGTAAAGACTGTCTCCTGATGTAAAAAGCTGTTACTAGAAACTTAAGGGATTTAATAGAGAGAAGATGCTTCAATAAACAAAATGAAAATAACCCAGTAGGACACTAAATACATCACAGAATCTTCTTAGAAGAACTGAAGTACAGTTGTGGTGCTATTTTTTAAATTCATTAAAAGAATGCCCTGGACAGCTATCATAAAAATGTAACACAAAAGTGATTTATGGTCAATCATTTATTACATGTGGTCTGAGTTGGCTTGGCTGTTCAAATCAAGAGTGAGAATTGAGCATCAGGCAGAAACACCATCTGTAGCCAAGGCTGGCACTTGCCAGTCAGAGCTGATGAGCCTGACCAGATCTCAGGTGGTTCCAGAGAGCTGGGTCAGTGCTGCACTGCGCCTGCCCACGCTACAGCCTTGACACCAGCTGGCTGCAGGGCTCTGCACCAGGCTGCACAGGAGCCACCCAGCCCCAGGACACCCACACTGGCTCAGCACAGGACACCAGCACTGGGCTGGTGCAGGGGCAGCCCTGATGGGCCACCCAGGGTAAGAGAGCTGTGCTAGTACTCACCCTGCCCTCTCCTGGGCTGAGGGCACTGAATGCCCCAGACACAAACTCTGTTTTATCCCCAAACCAATCTACAACGTGGTGCTTTACCACAGCAGAATCACTTCCACTTTGTTGGTCCCTCCTATGAAGTCTGGCTGAGAGAGTTGGGGTTGTTCTCAGCCTGGAGAAGAGAAGACTCTGGGGAGACCTTACAGCACCTCCCAGTACCTAAAGAGGCTACATGGCAGCTGGAGAGGGACTTTTTACAAGGGTGTGGAGTGGTATGACAAGGAGAAATGGCTTTAAATTGAGAGTGGGTTTAGACTAGATACTAGGAAGAAATTAGGAAGAAATTCTTTATTGTGAGTGTGGTGAGGCACTGGAACAGGTTGCTCACAGAAGCTGTGGAAGAAGCTGCCCCCATCCCTGCTAGTGTTCAAGGTCAGTTTGGAAGGAGCTTTGAGAAAATTGGTTTAGCAGAAGGTGTCCCTGCCCACAGCAGGGGAGTTGCAAGTAGGTGATCTTTAAGATCCTCCAAACCAAACCACTCTGTAGTTTTACAACCTCCTGATGGGATAGATAAAAAAGCCCACCATCACTAGTGACAGACACTAGGACTGAGGGGAGAGGACAATTCTAATGAAAAGGGAAGTACTTCCGTTTCCTTTGGCAGCAGAAAATGTTGCTCATTCTGCAAAAACAGCTCTAGGCAGCACCACTCAGGACTGCACATACAAGAGTATTATAAAATAGTTTACAGTAAGAACACTTCTAATAATAACAGACAAAACAATTAACTAGCAAGTCTAGTTTGCTGAAATGCAAAAACCTGTAAAGCTGATTAAGGAAAAGGAAACATTAATTTTAGCTAATAGTGTTTTAAAGTAAATTTGCCACTACATTGTTTCTTTGGGACTTTGCTTCAGACTTCTGTACAGAACTAGGTCAGAGTAAAGCAAGCAAACAATTTCAGTTCAAGTCAAATAAAATTAAACCAATTCCTATTAGGGCCTGGCCTGATCAAAACACCATGCACCTAAGTCCGTGCTGTACTACTTAAACAAAAAGCTATTTCTTGCCTTCAATCATTCAAAAATTTTAATTGCTATTTGAGCTTCAAATAGGAATACCAGATTTATCATCAACTGCCTTTGACTACTGAATACTGAAAAATGCTCTGCATGTGCCTCTGTTCTACCAAGCTGATAACGAATGCTCCTGAAACAAGCAGAGTGGCTCAAATATTACCCTCCACCTATACTATTTTTGGATATTGCCCCCTAAAATTAAAACCAAAAGGAGAAAAAATGCTACCATTTCTGCCAAAATTTGTATCTCTTATTATCTTTATGAATCTTTAGACTTGCAGTTATATTTCTTATTCAGCTTTCTTACTATACTTTGAGTACAGGACACAGAAGACATCCTACAGACAACTGGACATTTATACTCTCCAGGTGACCAAAAATCTTTACAGAATTTCACAGACAGGTAGTCTTGAACTGTCCTGAATCCAGGACTACTCTCTGTAGAAATTATTTTGCATTCCACTGTTTATTCTTCTGTGTCCTGTAATAAGACAGAGCATTTCCTGCAGGATCCAGGATCTCCAAGTCCAAAACTACCACCAGGAAGAGCCACGTGTCTGTTAACTCATCAAAACTTGAACTCGATATTCAAAGACAAACCAAAGCAAAATTGAATACAATGCTGAGTATTTTTAGACAAGTAAAGCAGCAACAGGGATATGGCAACAGAAAAACATATACATACTACAGGCAACAGGAGTTGCAGGCCACATTAGTTCCTGCATGCGTGACCTTCGACCTTGCGAATCGACGTAAACTCCCATATGGCTGAAGCAAAGCAGGTATTCCTCATTACTGAGCTCCACAGCACAAAGGGCATCAAAAGACTGCTGTGAGAGGAAGATAAGCGAGGGGTCATTAGGATTTACCAGGTTTATAGATTGTCCATCTCCCTGGATGGTCAACAGAGAGAACCCAGACTGGTAGCCAACACAGAGCTTGTCCTTGAACACTGTCATCCACTGTACAATTCCTGGAGCCTGAATTTCACTGAATTTTTTGTGGAAAGGTTTAGTTCTGTGAATTTCATAGCAAAAAACCTGTCGTTTGACAGCCACAAACAAGCAAGTAGAAGAAGTCTTCTTTAGTGTTCCAGTTGTAATCAATTGGCAGCCTTTAGTTTCTGCAAGCTTAATGTCAAAGTTCCCTTCTGACCCATCCAGAGATGCCCAGGGGTAAAGGTGGACGTGATGGTTCCGACCACAGATGAGGATGATAATTTTCTCTTTGGGAGCAAGCTCTATCTGGTACACCTTCTTGCAGTCAGCAGCTCGGACTATCACTGCAAAGGAAACAAGAGCTGCCATAAGTTAAACAGGAAGACCACCAGGCCTGGAAACACTGCAGTGCTACACAGTGATGCCTGAAAATTAATCTAGACACAGACATGTACCAGGTGAGGAGAGCACTTATTACACGTGTTCAATTCTCTGTTATTAATTCTCAGAGCAAACAATGAAACAAAGCATTCCTGTAACCCTCTCTATTCATAAAAAAAACCCTCAACAACACTTCGTGGGAAAACGCTGCTAAACGTGTAAGATAAACAGAGAAAATGTTTTTATATATCTGTAGCATCCAGTCCAAGATGCTGCATCTTCAAAAGTGGGTTCCACCTCCAGGAACACACCAGCATCTTCAGTAAATTTTGGAGGAAGACCAAATTAGCAGAATACAAAGACAAGAAATATAAAGTACTTAATCCTGATAAATGAGGAGACAAAATGCTGTACTGCTGGCAGATCTCTCAGCCAGATACAACAGCACTACAGTAAGTGGGTGTAAAACACAGATGGAAAGGCAAAAAAGTGCTGTGTGTGATGGGGAAAGGATAAAAAGGAATAGGCTTAGGCTGCAGGAGGAGAAGTTTAGGACAGGCACTGGGAAAACCCTTCTCAGAGTAAGGACTAGTCAGGCTGCCCATGGGGAGTTCTGCTGTTTGATGCATTTTTTTTTTTAAATGCATGGTTAGAGGCAGCTAAGGGGGTTAGGTACAATGTGTGCTCTTTGGGAATCCTGGCTGTATGAGAACTTTCAAGAATGCAGAGAGTATTTCATGGGGTACAAACAGAAGAACAATTTTTAAACTACAAATCTTAATACCCATAAACCAATTAAATTAAATTGTAATTTTAATTTTTCTGCTAGCTGAATGCACTAAAAATATTTGTGAATTGTATTTAAAAAAAAAGAGAATTCTTAATTCTTTGCCTTTTTTCAGTAACAGTTGAGTAATGTAGCCAAGTTAGCAAATTCTGTAAACTTGGTAATAAGACTTTAGCTGTTTAAATCACAAAGTGCTGTTGTGTTGTTCCCCTACCTGCATAAATAGATGAAATGTCTGAAGAAATGTTTTATATAATAACCAACTTTGCTATAGAGAAATTACTTTCTTCCTAGCTCCAACTGCAACTTATTTCTCAAGAATTAAGCAATATTCTAACCAAAGACCTTTGCCACAAACAGCTGGCAGTTAATTAACACTAAAAGTTACAACTGTCATAAAATGAAAAACAGATTACGATTTATAAAAAATGCTATTAACACACAGAACTAGCCACAGAAAATTCCTGCTAAACATCTCTTAACTTAAAACCAAAACTGATAATTAATTTTCACATTTACATGTGACACAGTGGTGCAGATAATCATTCCTTTATGAAATGACCTTTCAAATTAAATTTACAACTTTTTTTATGCAAGAAGTTGTACTGGAATCCCTGGAATTATTTGCATCTCAAGTTATGTTTATATCTAACATAACTTCTCCTAAAGAATGCTCTCTTAAAGAATGCTCTGTGGAGCATCTACTTAAAGAACGGTGACCACTCAAAGGAATGGTACTCATTACTGCTAAAAAGAATTTCAAATATCTGCTGTCTCCATGTCTCCAGTTTCTCCTGGAACTGGGCAATGTCTTATTCTAAACAAGAAGAAGCAATAACATTTTTCTTTTGACCCAAACCCACATCCCTGATGTCATTCAATTTTGAAAGTCAAGTAAGTCTTTAAAAGCCTGCATTCACTGCTTTATTGTACATCAAAATGCAAGCTTTAGCATGAGTAAAACCCAACTTGCAAATAGCCATGAACTAAATTATACAGAAAAAGGAATCAAGGAAATCATTGACAAGACCAGCACTCAGGAATCTCTGACCCAGGAGACAAGGGAAAAGGAATGGTGGAAAGAAGACTTTCCCTTGGTGAAGCAGGACTGGATTAGGGACCACCTAAACAGACGTGACATCCACAAGCCCATGGGCCCTGGAGGAGGCTGCATGTGGAGTTCTGAGTCCAGTTCTGGGCTGCTCTGTTCAAGAAGGACACAGAGCTCCTGCTGTGGGTCCAACAGAGGCTGACAGCAGTGATGAAGTGTCTGGAGCATTTCTCCTGTGAGGAAAGGCTGAGGGAGCTGGGCCTGTCCAGCCTGGAGGAGAGAAACTGAGAGGGGACCCCATCAGTGTCTGTGAGTATCTGAGGGGAGGGCAAGAGGATGGAGCTGGGCTCTTCTCAGTGGTGCTGAGCAATAGGACAAGAGGCAGCAGGCTGAAACTGATGCCTGGAAGTTCCACCTGAACATGAGGAAGAACTTCTTTACTGTGCAGTGACTGTGGACTGAACATGTTGCCCAGAGAGAGCAATCAGCCTTGCTGGAGCTATCCAAGAATTGCCTGGATGAAATTCTGTGCAATGTGTTCTAGAATGACCCTATGTGAACCAGATGACTTCACTGGTGCTCCCTTCCAACCTGATCCACTCTGGGACTCCATGAAATTCTAATTCTTTCACCAAGGGTATACTTAAAGAAATACCTTTGTGAAAGTTTGAATGACAAATACTAAAAACCCGGTATTTCAGGAGTGTCTCAGTGATGTTTTCAAAGTTGGAAAAGACACCTTTCAGTTTTACAAATCTTTGTAACTATTCTTGACTCCCAGATAGTTAAAGGCACCAGAAGAACCTAAAGTTAGACTTTATAAATACAGGTGAAGAAAGCATTAGGTATTTTGTTAGAAATAATCAGAGAGAGCCAAAGCTGTTCACTCTCATGCTACAAAAAGTATGGATTAAGAATGTTGTCTAAGTTTTTAATGTCTCAGTTATGACAAAGCATAGATTTTTCACAAGGTATGTTTAGTGCTTTTAAAGTCAGAGAGAAAGACAACTAACCTACAAGAAAGCTGGTGAGGTACTTTTTACAAGGGCATGTAGTGATAGGACAAGGAGAATGTCTTCAGAGTGAAAGAGTTGATTCAGGTTAGGTATCAGGAAGAAATTCTTCATTGTGGGAGTGGTGAGAGACCAGAACAGGCTGTTCAGAGAAGCTGTGGATGCCCCATCCCTGGAAGAGTTCAAGGCCAGGTTGGGTGGGCATCTGAGCAACCTGTCTATTTGAAAGTGTCCCTACTCATGGCAGGGGGGGTTGGAACTAGATGATTTTAAAAGTCCCTTCCAATCCAAACCATTCTGTGATTCTATGAATACTTCCTACAGTAACTTGGAAAAGGATAAATAGTAGTAGATTATTGTATTTTAAATAAAATAACTGCAATATGAGTACAATAGCTGCTTCTTAGACATATATAACTTCTATAAATTCAAAGAATTTAGTTTACCTCAACTGTTTTTTTTTTCATTTCTTCATTCAAAATAAGAATATCTCATTTTGGAAGCAAACTGCAATATTAATCAGACTTGTTCTTTGCTTTTCCATGTTTAAAATACCATTTTGTATGGACTGATCCCAAATGATCCCCATGCTCATGTCCTAGTAATCCTTCTGGTCTCTATGCTTTCCCTATCACACCAAGGCATGACTCCCGGTGTTATTTGTGTTTGTGCTCAGTATATCCAAATAAAAGAGAAACATGCTCCCCTTATTCCCTAACTGTGATGCCTAACAATTCAGGAGTGGAGGGATGTGCCTGTGCTGCCCAGTGACTATGCAGCACATGCTTTGCTGTGGTACCTGAAGCAGGCTCTATGTGAATTTCTGGAATGGACACAGTAAGACTTCAGGAAGAGCAGACTATAATGATCCCTTTTTTCCCATGGCAGAGGGCAAAGCACTTTAGGAACAGGAAGTAAAAAGCAGGTCCAGGAGGAAGCACAGAGTCAAGGAATAAGATAATGGAAAGGAGCAAGTCATCAGTTGCTTCGGACACCATTGCTCTGCAAGAGAATGTGAGTGGCTGTCAAATTTCTGGAAGAAACAGTCAATGAGACATGGAGGCTTTAAAGGAAAGTCTGTGTGTGCTGTGCATGCTCTGTGTGCTGAAGCACTTTGATACCTCCTGTGGGAACACAGTTAAGGTGGGAATGTGTCAGAATTTGCCCAGTAACTCATCCCTTTAATTTCAGCCAGTCAACTGAATGTAACGATAATGACCAAATTAGTGCTTATATCTCACATTCACTTTTCCTTCTCATCAATTAACTGAGCACTTAACACTTACTACACATGAAAGGCTGTTGTGCAACCTATATTACAGCAGCACTAAGAGTTATGGAGCTCATTATTTTGTATGTAATTACTGCATGCATTATGGCCTAACTTACCATCACGGGTCACCTCTATCACATAGAGTCCTTCTTCTGAACCAATTGCTATTCTATCTCGATCTAAACCAAGAGGGAAAAAAAGGCCATTAATTCAGCTGTGCTTGGTCTTATCTTTAAAACATGCTGTTTGCTTTGAACAGCTGAAAAAAATTCTGCACAAACAGATTTTCCCATCAAATCAATTTTGCTTGAGTTCACAGTCTGTCAAAAGCATGCTATATACCAAATTGCTAAAACAACCTGCTGAACAACTCAACAGTATTATTTACTCCAAGTGGATGAAGAAACCTGAATATCAATGTAAGATTAGCATTTTTTGCCCATTATTAAATTCCTATGAAGGAATTCAGCTGAGGAATTTATTTCAAGGTGTCAGTGCTCTCATTATAGAAGCCCGTCTAAAAGTTCCAACAACCTTCACACACTTATAGAAGTTAAATCAGACATACCTACAATAGCAGCAGCTAAACTTGCTTTAATAAGAGGCAGTGTACTGTCATAGGCTTCTTGTGGAATATGCACAACCTGGTTCCTCAGCCTGTTTTTGTGCAGGATAGACTGCAACCCTTCTAGGATTCCAACCCACTTTCTCTTTTCATTCTCATTTTCCGTCAGGATCAGTAGAGAACAAGACTTTGAAGGCAAACCTAAGAGAGAAGCTGTCACCTTTAAAGAGACAGAGACAGTGAAATTAGTTAGAGTAATAAAAGCCCTTTTTATGACACAGAACTGTGAAAATAAAGTACACTTTCTCATGACAATGGAATGATGTACCTGAGGGGCATGCACAACATAGCTAATACAGGTACAGTGCTTCAAAAAAACTAACCAAAACAACCATTGTACAAGCCACAGAGGTTTTGTTTAAAATTATTCAGTCTTGCTTAAATATCCTGAATCCTAAAATATGGGCAAGAAATGCTACAGTAAGCAATACATGGCAGTAAAAGGCTTCTTCCTGCTCTGAACTGGAATTTCAGTGGCATACCACAGTTTGTCCTGAACAGTCTGTCCTCTCTCCCACCCCTAAATTACTGAAAGTGAATCACATGCTTTGTGAACCAGATGCATTTAAACCCAAAGGCATTGCTATCATCAGTTCTAGATTTTGATTTTGTCATCTCGTTTTCCAAATATTTGTGCAGAGGAAGAGCACATCACATCTGCCTTCCAAGCTCTGGAGGAAAGCAGTATTTGAGAATGAAAAACTGCATTCTCCCATGTCCCTGTGTTGAAAGAAAATCACTATGGCTTCACTTAATTTTCAGTTAAATCATCCCATCTCAAAGCAGAATGTGTTTGAAACAGAAAAACTATCCAGGAACTTCTGTTGCCTGAAGAATGCATGCGGTAATTCTTAATATTTTGGGGTTTTGTACTGCATGAAGAGACTGAAGGGTTTGTGGTATCATGGGAACTATACTTTCAGTCACAGACAAACAGGTCAACAGCCAGGATCAGCCCTCACCACAATCTCTGAGTAACAACAGTTAAACAGAAAAAAGCAACAAAAGGTGTAAAAGTGCAAATCTGAAGGCTGTAACATGGAATATCAGACCTCCAGCCCACATGCCTTGATAAGAAAATCATCAGAAGGATGGATATTGTGGAAATGCAACACACACTCTTCCTGGAAGAGTGAATTAAACAGTAGCACTCATCTTGAAGATAAAACAGATCTGAAAGTAAACTTGGGACGACAGAATGTCAAAGACAGAAGTTCAGAAGTAAGATGAAGGTGAAGGGAGGCAGGCAAAGAACTGAGAAGCTGCAGTTGCTCATAGCTCTTACTACTCTGCATAAAGGTTTATTCCTGTCTAAACTGTAACTAAGCATTTTAAAGACAGATGGAGGCATAATGGATAATATGTCTACAAAACAAAACAAAACCAAATTCCAGCAATGGTTTTCCCTTTGAAATACCAACATGTATTACTCCTCAGTCTTTTGAAGCTGGCAACTTGCATATAGTCAAATGCAGGGAAAAAAAGGGAGCAGTTGGATGTAATATATATTGCATTATTCATCATACAAAAATCCATTATTTGCTACAAAACTCAAGGCTTCTTAACTCGAACTGCTAAGCTGTGGAAGAACACTACAGCCAACTCTTACACTATTATTAAAAACGTGTATTGATGGCAGCACTTAAGACTGTGGTGTCTGAATGTCAGCATGGCCTAACAACCAGCTTTAAAAACTGGTTACCAAGGAGAAATGTTTGAATCTGAGACAAATTCTTACTGTTCTTGAATTCATGGAGGGTCAGAGGTGGGAACATTTTAGTGTTTGGCAGCATTCTGGTATTGTTTTCTGCTGGTAGAAGATGCAGAAGAAATGAAAATTCGTTTTTTGTAGGCCACCAGTATCACCATGTGCTATGTGCAACGACACATACAAAAGAAGGACCACATTTTTACACAGATGATGTGAATTAACAGTTCAAACTGTTGTGTACAAGCTACTCTATGTGACTGTGTCAGTGAGATGTAGATCTAGAACTAAATGAAATTGAGAAGAGACTCTCCCATCAGGTTTAGTGGTTTCCAGTTTTAGAAATTCCTGCTTTTGAAGGAGGACATGGAACTGAGAAAAGAGGTGTAATTTAGCAGCTTCTCTGGTCCCCTACCTAAATGGATATAGTCACACATCAAGCTGCCAGCTAATTCATCACATCTCTTTAGTAGGGGACAATCTGATCAAACCATGGAGAGATTTGGTCATGCCTATCCACACAAGTATTTTTACACAGGGATATTTGACAAAAATGATTTTTATTATTTAGATACCCCTTTAGTTAAAAACCACAGGCAGAACCTAAAGCAGCCAGTCCAGCAGGCTAAACTGTATGGATGCCTTGCTCTTAAATGAATGAGCCATCATTCTGCATAGCATATTTTCTCTCCTCAGAGGTCCTTTCCTACAGTATTCCATGTTTGCTAATTTAGGAAGAGAGCAGGCAGATGAGAACTAAAAAACCCAAAAACCAAAATAGAAACAAAGGGAAACTTAATTTAAAGGTAGTAGTAAACCAAAATATGACAATTCACTGCAGAAAATAGTTTTACAAAAAAGCAGAAAAGCAGAGATGCAGAGGCAGTCAAGTAGCAAAGACAATTCCCAAGTAAAATCCTGAAGGACCAAATGATAGGGACTGCAACTGACTGACAGCTCTTTGTTTTCCATGTTTGACTGACTTGATTCTAAATGAAGATCAGAGATGCTGAAAACAGTGACTTTCTGTGCTGAAATATAAGGGACTATAGATACTGGCTACAGATGTATTTCTTTCTAAATTTTAGAATTCCAGATTTAATATGATTCACATAAAACGTAAGAATTAAGTTCCTGTTGTTAAAAATTAAACAGAGCATTCAGACAGGACATACACTAAAGGGGATATTGTAGCTAATTATTTTCTCTTATTTTATTTTTTTCTACTATACTTAAATATGAAATTAAGGAAACTAGATCAGTTTCAGAATATTCTGTTACAGCATCAGTTCCTAAAGCAAGAGTACAAAGCTAAGCAAGAAAAAACAGAATCTGGCAATACCAATGGAAAAAGTGAGAAAATACACTGACTTATAATAAGGAAAATAAAAAAAGTGCCAAACTTTATATACAAGGAAGTGGCTAAAGAAGGAGAACTTTGTTCTTTACAGTTTAGTTATAAGAGGAGCACCATATTGTTCTTCTACACATCTCAGCAGCCCTAGTAAATTCTTACATTCTATATAACTTAACCAACATTAGATATGGACAGCACATGCCATTATCCCAACAAAGCACTGGTATCTCACTGCTGTTTTCTGTAAGAGTCAGTTGGTGGCCATACCCTGAATATACAAGGGATGTCTTTACGAGTCGCGTGTATCACGTCCGATGCTAGGACAGAGCTCACACAAAAATCTTCATCTCTAGTGAGAAAAGAGAACAAGAGCATCACATACAAGCACACACTAGGATTATTCAGCAAAATCTAACTGGATTATTCAGCAAAATCAACACTGTTTCAAAAGGCTGCAATCTCCTAACACCGCACAGAGGTCACAACTGCTTTGTTATGCTCTAACCATCCTTGACCCAAACAACTCACAAGCCTCAGTTATGTCTCTACAGCATCTGGTTCGTGTATCTCAGTCCACCTGAAGTTAAATGGGGTGGCTTTGTGTAGTTTTGGTGTCTCAACCACACCTATTCTACAATTAGAAGCAAGAATATTGCTCTTCCAGCTCAGCAGACACATTAGAAATGAATAATTCATACCTCAATGTGTAGCAAGAGAGGGGCCTTTGGAAAAAAAGAAAAATCACATAAAAAGCTCTTGGCAACATAATTATAGTTTGTGGGTTTCAAATAAGGGTTTTCAAAACAGCTAGATTTTATTCTCTATTACAGTAAAATAAACAGACATCAGAACAACTTTTGCATTTCAGAGTGCTCCACCCCAGAGGGCTTGTCTACACTAGCCTTTTTAAACTGAATTTGACCAAGTTGATCACCATAATTGCCAATTTTAGTGCAAAGATGACACTAATGTCTGAAACTTGCCCGTGCTAGAATTCATAGCTGTGGTGGTTAACATCTATTAAAAACATCTAAGAATCCTCAGATGACAGCCTCAAAGAGGCAGCTACAATAGGCAGATAAAGCATGGGACAGTTGGTATATGGTATCTGGCTGAGTTGCTTCAAGCAATGTACTGATGTGAATGCTGCTATTTGCAACACTTCCACGTTCCTGCTCCTGCTGCCAGCATGTCAGAGAGCTGACACTGACAGTTCCCAGTGAGTGTGAGAACAGCACAGCAGTACTGGTGCAACCCCACGGTACTACTGTCTGGAAAAAATATAAATCAAGGTGCTTGTGAATGCAAACTTTATATTCAACACAGGTACAAAGGTGCTGTAACATTAAAAGGTTATTACATTTGATATTTCCATAAATTGAAATAAAAAAACCTCCTTGGTTATTCTGATCAACATAAATCTCAGATCTTTGGTAGACACTGTTCACTGGTTCAGATGGTTCCCCATGAAATAGTCACTCCTGTGAGAAGGCAGGGTCAGAGCCATTTGCAGTGTAAATTAGTTGGTGCTCTTCTACATACTTCAATTTTTCTAACACTCCTGCACTTATTGGCTCTGGGATGATCTGTGACTCAATGTTGAGGTCAGAGTGCATGGGAAAAGCAATCTACTGATATACACTTGCTTTTTACAGGTGCATATGGAATTCTAGGAAGAAGCATGCTAATGCAGTAAATACTGCTGATTGCAGTGTGAGTGACTATAAAGTCACTTAAGTAATTTCTTGTTGAGCCAACTCGATCAGCCTAAACTTAGGTGCAGTTCATGTACAGAATACATGAATCTTCTTAGACCAGATCTCAAAATCTTATCATTTCTTGTGTACTAGGAATAAATACTCCCATAAGAAAAAACTAGATGATTTCTAGTCTGCCATAACAATACAAACCTGAGATCCAAGACTTGACTTGCCACAACTCCAGGCTGGGTGGATTTTCCTTCAGGCACATCATATAAGAACAGTTTACAGTCACAGACAACTGCATAAGCTCTCTGCCACCCTTTCTTAACTCCTGTAGGCTTTGGGACCTGCAGGTAAGTAATTGATTGCTTATTACATGTAAGCATATGTAGAAGGCACAGAAAAGCTTATACTTAGATCAATGCAATTAGAACACATTCTACTTGTCCTTCAAAATAGGATGAAAAATATCAAGTAATCAAGCAATTATTTTTCCTCTTTTAAGTTCAACCATTCCTTGTTACAGCTTAAAATATACATTAAGACTTGTATAAAGATATTAGGCTTGGATATTCCACCAATGCCAGAATGGTAGGACAGTTCACCTTTTATATTATGCTTACATCAAAAATGACAAAATTCTTTCTTAAACCATTCTTTTTTTTCCCCCTGCTGCTTATGAACATTGTAGCTACTAATCTACTGACCTCCAGCTCTCGTAGTAAAACCGAGTGTTTCTCCCACATCTAAAGCAATGAAGGTTAAATAAGTTACATAGATGGCACACAAAGCCTTAAGGCTTTAGCACTATTTAGAAGATGTGTTTAAACATACTTAGAGGTTCCAAGCTGTAGAGCTGTAAATGAAGTTGTGTATTCTTCTCTTGTCCAAGAAGAAAAGACTGTTACCTTGACATAACCTTTATAGGCTGTTCCTATTCCTCTTTGCACATCTACTCCAAGAGGCCTTTTGGCTTGTTCAGGGGGTATAGGGCAGACCTGAGGTGCACTATCCTTGCAGGAAACATGGCATGCAAATGAACACACTAAGTACAAAAGAGAAAATTCACAGTGAAATATGTTTATGAGTCAATCATAACAGGTGATTAACATAGTCTACTCTCAGCAAATTAATTAATAACACTGAAACTGGCATTCAAATATTGCAATAGCTCACTATGCTGAAGGAGTAACACACCTAGATATTGTATGAGAGAGACTCTCCAAAGTGCTTTTATTTCCTCTTTTTAGCCTATTACATTCATAAAGGGCAGGAACTGAGTCCACATTTCAAGGAAAATGAGTTAGGCAGCCTTACTGGTGTTAAGCACCAACTAATCCAGTCACAGCAGAGAAACAGTATTAATAAAAGAGGAATAAAAATTACAGGGTAGTGCTAATAGGTGTTTAATTTGATCTATGTATGCAAGAATACTGCAAAGACAAAGTAAAACTAAACTGATCAAAAAATTAGAAAGGGTTAAACTATTAAACACAAGATATAGACATAAGTAAAGTAGAAACTAGAGACAAAGACTGAAATACTGCATGATTAAAGAGCCATATATATCTATTACCTAGAGTTCAAGTAAATTCAAGTAAGGAGCAAACTAGCATTGCATGCTTTCTTACCATTTGCACCAATTTGTGCTGCACCAGCAAGGGACAGAGATCTCTTGGTCTTGTCTAAACAGCACTTCACATAGAAGCTACCCAGAAAAATCTCATAATATATGCCACTTCACATGAGACAGACTACAAGAACTGTGGAATGATTTAATGTGTTATATTGAGGCATCTGACCCACAGCTTAGGGGCCAGACCTTTCCACAGAGATTTTACTTTGTTCGTCCCAGCTACCCTGTTTCTACTCGTAGGCTTGGGAAGGCAGGAAGAGAGGAGCACGACACTCTGATCTGTCCTGTGTTTTGTCCTAACCATATTCTCAGAAGTGGGAATCTGGCAGATATCCTAGGTACATCTAGTTCTGTAATTAGGAAGTGTCAAAGGATTCCAAAAAACCTGGAAACAGCCTGCTTCTGCTACAGTCACAGACTGGGCAACAAACCTCCTCCTCATGATGCCTGAGGGAAGAGACAGCAGAGGGGGCAGCCCAGAGCAGGCTGCCTGGCTTGTTCTTTGAGCTACTGCTCAAAGGAGGGCAGTGGTTACCAAAAACTCATACACAGTATGAGTACTGTAGGTGCTCCCCAAGACCAGGTAATAAATTCAGCTCTTTGAGGAGGCATCATGATTATTTGGGACTGTAGATATCAAGGTACACCAGTTATAGAATATGGAAAATCCACAGGATAGAGGCAGTTCCAGTCTTCTGTAAGTACAGCTGTATTTTACCATAGTTTCCAGCATTAGAAAGAGAAGGAACTGGGAATGCAAGTGATTGAGAGGGGAACGTTTGGCAAAGTTTTGTTCTATTGGAGTCATCTCTATTTTTGCATCAATGTGATTTTAGTTTTTTCTGTAGCAATCAAGAACTGCTGTAGAATAGGCAAAACAGAAAACTAACAATGCAGAGCTTCATCAAAATACTCAAGACAGAGAACAGTGAAGCCAATAGCTACATTAAAGGAAAAAGAGTCTCAAGCTTGCAGGAAGGGATGCAAAACAAGAGTTCAGAACTGTCAGCAAAGGAGACAAAAGGCAGCCCCAGGGCAAGAGCTGGCAGAGTGATAGCTCCTCCTGGGGAAGAACTGCCACCACAAGATCTGCCAGGAAAAAAGTCCTGAAGGGCAGATGAGGCAATCTACATGTGATACTGAGGGTGTCAGTAGAGAGGCTGCCACTAGCAAGAACTAAGCTCTGCACAGAAATAAGCTTATTTATACTGTAGTGTCTTCAACAGACTTGTGGCCTGTTTAACTGAGCTCATGTGTCTAATCAATATACAGTAAGTATTTTCAAATTAAAACAGCTCTATATACTCAAACATGGAATTCAATAGTGATACATGCATCAGAGAAAGCATTTTAAATGAAACTAATGGACAGCAAGACGGGCTACAGGCCAAATAAATGAACAAACAGTCCTCCCAACATATGGGGTTTATGACCAGAAAATCACAAAATAGATTCATGTCACCAGATCATTCCCACAGTTTTCTCCAGCACAGCAACAGAAACCAGTCCTGTCTTCCCCACTCCCTTCTTTGCACTGTAATAGCACTAATGGTAGTAGAATTAATTAACAACATGCAAGGAAACCATACTTCATGATACATAATCATTCTTCTAAAGGGACTTCAGGAGCATGCTGTGATGCAATAGAAAGGAAAATCATCCAGTGGCAGCCACCCCTCTCTTTCATTCCCTCCCCAAAGAAATGGCTGCCTTCAAATACATTGGGATGGTTTTTTGAGGGGCTTGCAGAAAATTTACAAGAAGTTTCACCAACTCACCGTCACAGGCATAACCTTGTCGAACTAATCCCACCATAAGAGAGGTGCAATGACTACACTGAGTGGGGCTTGTGAACGACTTGATATTGAGCTGGTGAGCTTTAGGCTGAAAGATACATTCAGGGTAAAAAATAACTTCATTTTCTGGACTTAAATAAGGCAAGCACCTCCCTCTACCACCCTCCAGGATATCACAGTGTATGTTGTGAAGCCTGGGCTTCTTTTATGTAAGTGCAGCTTGTAAAAGGTACTGCAAGACAACAGCAACAGTTTTATTTCCAACTCCAAAAGACACTCAAACTCAAAATTACAACCATGTTTTGTCATCCCTTCCAACAAAACAAAACCCATTGATATGCATTTGGAAACATTTGATTAAAAACGCAGACCTAACAAAAACACACACATGACAAACCCAAACAGGACACGAAAACACAGAGGGCTAATTTATAAATGATATTTTTTTCCTCTGTTCTTTAGAATAAGGTTAGCACAGTCCCCCTACCTTTGGTACAGCTAGAGAAATGGACTGAATGGTGGGGGAAGGAGCAGCAGGCATCCTCTGAAGCCGAATTGGTTCCTGAATCACAAGAAACTGTAATTGAGCAAAATAAGGCTTCAAGAATTTGTTTCAGGATTGGGGTGGCAAAGCTTATTGTTCTCTGATTTTTTTTTCCTTTTTTGAAAAATATCAAAAATTTAATCATCGTAAACATTGCCGTTCTGATTGAATAGAAACAGATCGTGTTTTAAAGCACTCACAGGAAAGCCTGCACACTAACAAACAAGCAGCAATACAGAAAACATGAAAATGAGGTACATCAACATACACAAAGCCAGCAAAAAGGTTTCATTTGCAACTGTCCTCAAAGCAGGTGCAATTAACATTGAGACATTGCAAATAAGCAGCATTCAATCCTGCTTCTTCATAATGAATGCTGCAATATGTATTTATTGTGAAGAAGACAGAGAGACTTTCTGGTGAATTACTCTTCAGGGTAAAATAACGGGTCTTACTTCTTGTTGTTGCTCTGCAGTTACAACTGAAGTAGATGGAGAAACTTCTGACTTGGGACCCTGCATTTCCTGCTCACTAATAGAGCTGGTCTGCAAAAGTGACAGCAAACATGTTAGATTAGATACCACATATCTGATGAAGTGTCCTCATGTCAACAAAATGGAAACAACACCCAGTGCCGATTTCTATATGAAGTACACATACATTTAACATCCACTCTGAAAAAAGTCTGTCCCCAAAACGAACCCTGACACCTGATGGAAAAGCTGGAAGTACTGAAATGCAAAATCTCATAGCAGACAGCATAAATGCTCTAACAGCTGTGTTCTCCCAGCAAGGCTGTGTCTAATCTCTTGCTTGCAGGTATGAAATGATGTTTGAGTAGCTTGGCAATCATCCCTAAAAAAGCTGATTTCTCATGGAAGCTTACTACCTAGGATTTTTCTAGCATACAGAAGCCAGCAAGGCTGCTGCAAGAAAAAAATCTTAAAGTAGTAATACTCAATCTCTAAAAAAGCTGTTTAAGAATGATTGGCCTCTGTCATTAAAAGAATCATGTCTACTTAATCACAGTGTCTTATATTTCACTAAAATGTAAAACTAGCATCCATTACAAGCCATCTATTAATTTCACACTTAAATTAGCAACTACTAATTGCCAGCACAAGGGGGAAGTATGCTACAATTCCAGAACTAAAGCAGCTGGGTGTGGAAGTAGGATTCTGTATTACTGTACTCTCAGGACATCATGAAAACTGTGATTAACAAACACGAGATTAGACTTCACATCAATGATGTAATTAGCACTAAAGGCAACAAGTAATGAATCACTCACTTCCCAGCCAGTTTAGACAGGAAGATGTCTCAAGTTCAGTTAGCTCACTAAATATGTTCAGATACTTGTTATTTTTGTTTTGTTCTGAACTGATTGGAAGGGCTGGGCCATTTCAGATCAAATTGCATCATTATGTAATATGAACAATTTCAAAATATGAAGTGTGATTCAGCTTTAGCTATACAGTCAAACTATAAAACAGTAAGCCTCAAGGAGGTTTAGTGGATTAAGTTACAGAGAAATTAAGGAAGCAAAATATCTAGTTTTAGAGGGCCATTCTTACTATGACAGGTCACAACAAAATAAGGACACAAAACTACTAGCAAAACTTACTTCTTCCCAAAAGGCTAGCAGAGAAGATGTAGACGAAGAAGAAACAGAATCCTTTGTTGTAACGGATATGAGGGATAAAAACGATCGCTTATCACCCACAGGAAAACTTCACATAGAATATTACTTGGCTAGCTAAATAAAATATTTTATATGGCCAAATGATACTCATTCAAACTAAATTAACCCCAAAGCAGATAAAGCAAAATATACTTTATAAGTATATGTGGAAAAAATTGTTAATGTAAGTTATTAAGCACAATATCAATAATTTTAATGTAATTCATCAGAAAATGCCACCTGTATTTCCATAGAGAATACATATTTATTTCAGGATCCATAAAATGGAACCTTATTTAGTTATGGGCTTGATATTCTACATGTTATTGGTTTATGTTTACCTGGTACTTTTTAAAGCAATGTTTTAAAATATCTAGGTCAGGAGATAAAAGCTATTATTGAGAAAGTAGCATGTATCATGCTTCTCTCTCTTCCCTCCATGTCACCCACAGAGCACATCTTGCTGCTTCAACAGAAAGGTGGCATAGACTTTTTGTGACTGGGAACAGCAAATACACAAACTGTATGAAAATATCACAGCATGTCCATAGCCTTTTTTGTTTTTAGGAACAGTGACAATTAAAAAATAAAGAAAAAAGAGAGAGTACACATCTGAGACAGAAAACCTAAGACTGATGAGGTTTTAACTTGAGCTCCTTTAACTCCTCTTCATAAACAGATTATTTGTTCCAGTTCAAGCTCTTGGTTTCATCCTGAACTGTCTATGCTTTGCAAAACAAAATTTTAAAAATCCCCAGAAAAATCTTCATGGATCAAGAGTTCATGAAGTAAGGAAATGTGATTCAATGTTGCATTTAACAGCTGCTTCCTCAGGGAATGCACAAATCATTTAAAGTGGAACGCCTACTTGGAGCTGTGATTTGTATGATTAGTTTTCTAAGGATCACAGGGTGGGTCACAATAAACTTATTATACCAACATCTGTGGGTCCTCTGATTCTCTTCCCAGCTCCTTCTCCTCTAACCACTCCATTAAGATCTGGAGCCAACAATTTTACATATCTGTTTAAGCACTCCTTGAACTGTGTGAACACTTTTCCTTGTAATAATCCAGCATCTTCCAACTGCAGAGCATTTCATTCCTTATTTGTAACTGGGTGTGCCAGCACTTCCAAAAACCCCTGAATATATTTCATTTAGCCAAATGTTTGATATTAAGCTAAACAAAGAAGCTAGAATGGGAAATAATTAATGTGAACTTCTGAGAATACTTCCCAGAGGTACCAGTTTCTCTACAAAATGCCAAGCAATCTGACATCTACTGGGCATCCAATTCTGTGCCACGCTGATTTGGCTAATATGCAAGATACCAATCTGCCATACAGTGCCTAAGAGTTACTTTTAGATAATAAAAATTTAATTCGGTTATCTCATTTTTATAGTTATTTTATGTAATAACTCACTCTGAAAGTCAAATCACGTGCAAGAGGAGAGGTGTTGAAATAATCAAAAATGGAATCTTGAAAGTCTGGAAGTTTGAGACCTAAAACCAAAAGCAGAACAGGCTTAGCTAAAAGGCAACATTACAGGTGGTGTTAGAACTCTGTTAGAACACAGTAACTTTAATTACCTGAATCTGTTCTGTATTTTTCTTCCATTTTTTTCTTCAAACCTTCCATCTCTTCCAACAGTTCTCTATTTTTTGCTTCTGATTCCTTTAATTTACTAGAGTAAAAAATATGATTGAGATGTAATCTGAAATGTCTCAAAGGCAGGAATGCCAGTACACAAGGTTGTTAATTTCTGGTCCTACATCTCAGACGTTCGGAAAATGTCTTTTTGTTTGTTTGCTTGTTTGGGTTTTTTTGGTATGTTTTTTTTTTTTTTTTAAAGGATGATTAATTTTACTTTTACCCTGAATAGACACCTCATTACCTGACTACATATTTTAAACTGTACTTAAGACTTCTATCATTGCAGATATCTGCCAAATTCTAACAGTACTTTGACTTTTAATTCCCAAGAACATGTGTAACCGTCCAGTTAGTCAAAGAAATGGTAGTGAATTTGCTTTGAATTTGCTCTTATGATTGTTTTTTCTCAGATGCCCAAGATTTGTAACTTACTGCAGCAGTTAAATGTTTACTTGAAGAAATTTTTACAGTTCTCATTTGACTATGTAAGAAATGTGCAGTCTGTAGAATGGGATCCTTCTGACAGAGTCCAATATCCCAGGGACACAAGGGGCCATTTTAAGAAAGTTGCTGCTATTCTAATCAGCAGTTCAGATCAGTACATTAATCCCCAAACAGAACCAAAGCCCTCATTACCTTTCAAAAGATATGTTTGCATCTTTAACTTTCCGTAGCTCTTCTTGAACTAGTTGTTTGGCACGAATTTCTGCATCAAGGGCTGACTGTAACTCCAGCCTTGCTGACATATCCAACTTCTGACTACGTCGCACTTTCCAAAGCGGATCCTGTTGCAGAAAGTTACTCAATATTACTGTCAACTGTCTGAGGATATTTCTGTTCTTGTCCAAAGACATAAATTAGCTTTCACACTGGCTCAGAGAAATGCTCTTCTAATTAGTTATGGACAGTATACCTGCTGTATGAATATTAGTCAATAGTCAGACTTCATTATGTAAAAAGAAGGAATAAGCAATTTTAATATTGGTTATACCATTAACACAATATGCTGGAAACCAAAATGCTGGATCACTGAGCATGGAAGTCAAACAGACAGAACCCACTGAAAATGACTAGTTTTCACAGTCCAATCTAGAACTGAGTGTAAATTTGCACAGTGATGTGATGGACTTTCAAAGATGAGATAAATGTCAACATTTAATGTGAAACATACTAACATAAAACATATCAAGAGTAGCAAAACCATGAGAAGAAAAGAAGGAAGAAAAAAATCTCGGTCTTGAGATACCTGGTGTCTCAAGATACCTGGGATGTTTGCCTAAGCAATTCTTATGCCTGCTAAGTAGCATATACTGTATTTGCTACTATACATATAACATATGCTATATACATATAACATATGCTATACTTCAGCATACAGCATGCAATTCCTCCCTACTACTCTAAAAGCTAATATTCTCAGCTTTTCCAGGCATTTTGCAGTGTGGATATGTTTCTGATATTCCCTAATGAATATCTCTCTAGTCACAGATGAACTTGCAAATAACAGTCATGAAAATTGAGAAGTACTTTTTATGTTGAGGAGTAATTCCCTCAGAGCAGGTTCTGCAGAAGTTACAAAACCAGTTTTAATATAAAGAACAGACAGTGTTCTTTATTCTGGCAGTAGCTAAGATAAAAATGCAAACTGCATTTGATCCAATCTTTCTTCCCGTTAAACCTCTCAATATTATAATCATCTCCTGATGATGCAGACAAATGTCAGCTCACAGCTTATTCTCTCCTATTCAGAGGTTTGGAAGGGGTGAGTAACTTCTCACGTGCATAAAACAGCAGCAGCTGGACTCTGGATGGCAGACTGCTGACTGGCATTGGTAGGGATGTGGGCTCCTATGCCAGGCTGCAAATGGCTCTCTTTCTTTCCTTATGCAGGTGCTTTTCTCTTTGAAACCATACTCCTTTATGAGAGCTCTTCTATTAAATTTTGGGGAATTCATGTCACTACTGTATGGGAAAATTATGGCACAAAGGTCTCATTGTTTTGCATGTAAATAAAGCAACATGTTCTCAGTGTGTCCTTAGTTTGTATTGGTATTGGCCAGATAGTATTTTTTCACAGAAGAAAACTTACTTTGTTATCTCACTCTAACAGCAATTAAAATTATTCAATTGCACATAACATGGTAAGGTGTATTTCTGTATTCCACTTCGATGGTTTAAGTTATTGTTTCTTCTCTCCTTTGTAGTGTTTAATATCTGTGATGGCAGATATTAATATGAAACAACTGCTCCCTGTAATTATCTGACCAGATTACCTAGGTAGATTTGCAAGCAGTAGCTAAAAACTAGAAAGCAGCACAGAGGATTAATTCTTTTCAAGTACAAAAATGTAGCTTCTCAGACATGCCCAGAACATCTTGAATGCTTCCTATTTCCTTACCAGTGTTCGTGACCCCAGACTGGAACTTCTCAATGATTCCAGTTCTTCTGTCATCTTGGAAGCTAATGCTTGGAGATAGCCACGAGCATCCTTCTCATCACTTACCCTGTTGTGCAATTACAAAAACCCGTAACTTAGCAGTTTCATGGCTCATAGCACCAAATACTCTACCACCAAATTATCAGAGTGTCTGCACTGGGCTTAGGGACATCACAGGAATGAACAGAGCAGGGAAAACTCTCCCAGCAACAGAAACCTGAATACATCTCAGACTGCCTGCTTTAGATTTTTCTTTTATCTGATTTTCTTGATTGTGGCAGTTGCTAGGGAAACTGAAGCTTCCCTTTTGCCATTAGCAAGAGTTCTGCAGAGATCCACTGTTATAGTTTGGAATATGATCTGCATATTACTTGCTCAATTTTTGTAAGGGCTACCTTCCAGTCCTTTTTGTTTTGAATGCTGAAATTCTTGCACACAGCTTGCTAAAACAGTGCATTATACAGGGGAGAAGAGTGGAAGTACTAAGTTCTTGTCTAGTCCAGCTAGTGAGGTTTTATATGTTAATGTTGACCTTTTAAATCACGGCCAACTTCCTGAATGAATTTATCAAAATATTTCAAATTGGATGACTTAACAATCACTTCAGAGACTGAAGAAAGTTGACACCAGGACTCTGCTTTGTACTTGTTTCAGTGGCACCTGGCAATTTTAACAAAATCAACTCTCAGAAGTACCATGCTTTTGCTGATCTCAGACACAGACAAGGCCTAGCTATATGTTGAAAAACAAAAACAAAGCCAATCAGTATTTCACAAGTTGAAAGTGGCCATATCTGGATCTCTAACCAGCACATACCATTGAATAATTTCTGCAATCTGAGCTTCCCAGTGAGCAACAGACTCCTTCTTTGCTGCTAGATCTTGGAGCTCATCTTCCAGCTGTCTGTTCTGTGCTGTTAGTTTGTCCACAAAGGAGCAGAGCTGAAACAAGAGATTAGTTTCACTTGTGACTTAGGTCAGTTTCAGATTTTTATATATGTGTACGCCTACATACCTTTCGAATATAAATAAAAAATACCACCCTGGGCTATCCTGGATGGGCTTCTTTTTTGTGGAACTATTGGTTTACACAAAATAATATAAAACAGAGGAAAACAAAAAAGCAAGTGTAGAGGTCAGAGAGGAATAAGGTTTAACTGTAAACCACCAGGAAGGCAGGCAGTGTCTGTCAGTGATTCCCTCTCTTTGCAGCCTTCATGAAGAATCAAAGGGTGGTGTCCTCTGAATTATGGGAATAAATCCCCCAAAGAGCTGTACCAAGATGCTAAAGTTACTGTGTAGGCAAATCTCTAATATTTATATGGCAAAAGATGACATTTTAAAAATTCAGATGGTGCCTGAACATTCACAGATCCTGTCCTGATCAGTGAGTAGAGTACTTCAATAGCAGAGACTAATGAAGTAAGAATTATATGTTTCCTAAAATAATTACCCTCTCATTTTCTGTTGTTAGCTTTTTGTTATCTTCCAAGAGCATAGATCTTTCACGCTCGTATTTCTCCTTCATTGTTCCTACTGCTTCCTCCATTTCACTGTGCCTAAAGAGAAGGACAAGAAATAGAAACACTTACACTGTCACACTGCTGAACCTGTAGACTGGGATTTTCAAAAAGGAATAAATGGAGTTAGGGTGAAATACCAGCCTGCACAGGCACCCATGCAATGCAATACACACACACCCCAAAAAGAAATCCACAGTAAGGGAAGCATGCCCAAAAGCTCACCTCTCTCGCTTTGTTTTCTCCAATTTATCCTTTAATATCATGATCTCTTTCTGGAGTGCAAGCTGATGGCTCTCTGAGTCATGTACTTCCTTTTTCACATTTTTTACTTCCAAAACGTGTGATGCTTCTCGTCGGACCAACTCCTCTTCATAAAATAAGATTTTCTTTTCCAGCTCAGACTTAACTTTGGAAAGCTCCTGCTGATGTTCCAGAGTGGCACCAGCTGCCCGACCTCCCTGCTTCAACTGCAGAACAAGAGGAGAAACCATCAGGGAGAAGCCATGATCTTTATATTTTGAGAATATTCTTAAAAGTCAGAGTTGTCCAATTGGTGACACTCTGGAAAAATTTTTATTTGGGCACCGAGTGATTTAAAATGTGCCTGTCCCCAAGCACTAAGCCCATAAGCGACTGCTCTGCTTACATGATCTGAATAAGGAGTTGAAATGGCTTGCAGAGGTAACAGATTTGGATCACACTGTTTAGTAGCTACTTAGAATTTATAAACTGAACATTTTCAAGACATTAGTATCCAGCAATTAAAGGTTTTCAAGCAAAAAAGGCAAATAAATCTGGATGGGTTAGGTCAGGTTTCCAGAAATGCTGCAGTTTTTAAGTCTCCCACTGGTATCAACAGTTGAGTAAGCGAAACTATTACAACTTCTGAGCCATGAGTAAACATTTGTCAAAAACCATGTAACCTTTAGAGCTTCCAGTTCATTTTCCAGTTGTTTGGAGAAAACCTCGCTGTGCTCACGGAGCTTGCGTTCTTTTGATGCTTCTGCCACGACTTCTTCAAGTTGGGCTTCCAGCTGTAATGAGTCATTTTAGGTCGTTTCAACACAAGATAACACTATCTGTAGCATTCATTTCCTCTCCTCCATACGGCCTAGCAGCAAGTTTTACTTATTTCTATTTGAAGTTACACCACTGTAACAACCATCTCAGAATGTCATGATAATTGTTTTGCCTTCAGTGATTCAGGCACCCATCTGTCACATGCAGAGAACTATTATTTTATGACTCTTTGTACTGATGTGAACTACATTGAGCCCATTCAGGGATAACTGCACAGCTTCTATTACAGCACAGAGAAGGAAATGGCACTAGGAAGACACTGCAGACGAGAAAGAAGAAAGCCTCCCACACTAACAGGTCAGCTCCATGCCTCAGTAATCTAAGTAAGGCAGCTTAAAAATCTCAACCTTTGAGCCAAATTACTCCAAAACACTTTAAATATGCACACTGAATAATTTTACCTTTCAATTATGGAACAAAATAAGCTTGATCATCCATTTATTGACTTTAGAAAGCTTATCAGAAAGACATTTGGATTTAGTGGCAACTAAGGCGACTGCTGGAATTCAAGCAGTAGCAGCACTATTTCAAACCCTGACAGGAAGAGTAAGATTTGCTTTTCTGTGTTCAAATTAAACTAGCAAAGTTGTTTTTAAAAGGACTGTACTTAGACCTGTGGGACAAGATAATGAACTTCTAGATCGTGTTCTCAATAGAAGATTGATACAACTGTTATGAAAGAGAGTACAGAGGAATTTTTAAGGACAAAGACAGGAGATTTTTGAAGTGCTGCAGGAAAGTATTTAACTGCATTAGCAACAACACTTGAATGCCTGCTGCACTGTGCTCTAGAGATGAGACACCGCAGCAATTCACCAGTTCCCAGTTAACTATCACTTCTTGTCCATGGATAAAAGCCTTAGATACTTCATCATCTACTACATTTTCATGTATGACCCTTCAATTTGCCAGAAGTTCTGTAGCAATGCTTATAGAGCTCTTGAATTTCTCTTGTACACTTCACCCAGAGAATACGGAATACATAATGATTTTTCAGTGATTAAAACACTCCAGATTAACCACAGTAGTTTTTTCTTATGCCCTCTTCTGGCTATCCACTTCATCTCATGTATAACTATAAACTGCCTAGAACACTAATTGGAAATTAACTTGCTTAAAGGTATTACAGAAACTCTTAAAATGACTTAACTACAGAGGAAGGAAAACCACATATTTAGTTTGGATCACTGTTTCTCCCTTCAGCTGAAGAGAAACATTCAGTTAAAAAACCCCAATGAAGTCAGAATACTCCAACCTCAGAGCACATGAAGACACTCACTGAGCTTTACAGGTTTCAAGCTGATTGTGAGTCAAGACTCTACAAGAATCAAATCACCAGAACTAACAAACTGGGCATATAGAAAGAATACTTTCCTCAAGATTCAGATCAGCCTGAGTACAAACAAAAAAACCCTCAAAAATCCCCAGAAGACACTCCCAATTTTTCAGTACAATCACACATGTGGTGACTGTACCGAATCATGGCTGTTTTATCAAGCTACCTCCTTTCTGATCTTCTCGGACTTTCGGACGTCCTGCCGCAGAGCGTCGATTTTCTGCATGCTCACTTCCAACTCCTCCTCTTTGTCGCGAAGCTGCCGGGACAGCTTCTGCTTTTGGGAGCGCAGGTCTCCCATCCTCTCACTGAGTTCAGAGAACTCCTGCACAGCCAGCTTCCTCTGTTGGTGGGCATCTCTCAGTTCTTTGGACTGCATCTTTAATCTCTCTGAGGCTTCTACAAGTTGCTGGTTTAAAAACAAAAATATAATAAAAAGAGGAATTTGAACTCCAAGTATTCTTTGCAAGAAGAAAGAAACTGGACCTACAGAAGCTTGTTTAGACCAACTCACATAACTACTAAAGATTTCTAATTCTTAATTTACACAAATGATTGGCTAAGCAGCTGCAGTTATACACAAACACAGCCATTACTCTGCTTCTAGTGTGGCAGCTCCAAAGATACCTTTGGTATCCCAGAAGTCTTTCTTACAAATGTGACTACACAGGGCCACCTCACTTCCCAATAACTTAATTTTAGATTACTGCCATGTACCCACACATTTGTAGCCTTGTTTAAAGGAATGCTTTAGCAGACAGTTGATTCAGGAGAGACATCAAATACACTGTACCAGTGATGAGGGGCTGCAGCAAATGTGAGATTTTTCAGAAAACTGAGGAAGATTCCTTAAAACAAGTTGTGAAGCTCTTAATACTTTAATTGAAAGTATAAAAACTATTTCCTTTACAGAACGTAGTTAACAAAAATTAACAGGATTAAAAGGTTTGACATAAAATCATTTCAGAGTGGGAGGAAGAAATAAGAAAAAGAGCAGAACGACACAACAGAATAAATGTATACTGGCCAAGGGAATTCTAAAACTTTCTGCCATTAGTAGGAGCATTGCAGGAGGATTAACTTCCCAAAAAGCATGTGTTCAGACCAGAAGCAGCAGATCTGCCTTCTCTGCTACTCACACACTCTGGCAAATAACCTCTACCAATGGTTAACAGACAGAAGAGAGACTGTTAAATTCTAGTGTAAAAACAGCCCAGAGATTTTGGCCCATGAATTAGTTTTGGATCCATATGAATGCTCAAGAACAATATGGCTGGTAGACTTTTGCAAAACTAGTTATCCCAAAACAGGTAGCTTTTTTAAAGTATTACTGAAAGTGGTATGTAGTATATATAAAATCCCTATTTACTTTACTGCAAAATATGTTGCTGACTTAAAACTGAAATACTGCTAAAGCTACTGGAAGCAAACAAAGGGATAATTTACACAGCAGCAAATAAACACAATGATTACATAGAAGTCATCATCAGCCTTAAGCAATAATGAGCCTTTCAATGAGCCCTGCTAACTTCTGTGCAAAGATCCTTTCCCCTAAATAGACCTAAATAGGTGTACCCCAGCTGTCACCAGCAGGCCTGGGGTCATGTAAACTGACCCATGGTCAAACCCCCATCATTCTGCCAGGGATACCAGCCACGTATCTGCTGGGTCTGTTTCCTCCCTCATCATTCCCTGAAACCAGAAGAATGGAGGAGAACAATACTTGTGTTCCTGATCCCTTAACAAGGGGTCTGAAGGCTCTGAAGTCTCTCTTGATTGCCCTCAGACTTCTACTGAAACAGTTAAGAATAACGAAACAGCTTAATTAAAACCATGCTTTAGGTGTTTGCTCCATCTAGCAGAACATACGAAATAAGAAGCCCATCAACTTCCAAAAAAGAAAGTGTGATACTTTGGAAAGCCAGTGCACTGCTAAACAGCTTCCCCAACATCTCAGCAGAGCTTTAAAAAGCAGCATTAAAATCACTATAATTGCAATCACAATGTAACTGTCCTAGAACAACGTTACATGACCAATTTTAAAAGTATCTATCTTTGGACCAATACCTTATGAAGGTCCTCCTTTTCTTGCCTCAGTACTCTGCACTGCTTTTCTAGTCCTTTCAACTTGTGTATGGAGTCTTCATGTTCTTGTCGAAAAGCCACTGCATCAGCCAGCTGTGCTTCCAGTTTACTTATATCTGTAGATTAATACATATTAAAGGTAACTGGTCTCAAATTGACACCAATAAAACAAGCCACATTAACTCATCCAAACTGGCATCACTTTGCTTGGAAAATCAACTTTTTTCTCATTCCCACCATTTTAGACTGCTTAAAGTAACTTCGGGGCATTGATAATTCAAAATAATTTTATTTTTCTCAGCCCTCAAAGATTGTGATCTCTAAGTGAAAAAGCCTTAGCACAAGGCTTTGTTTTGATTTTGAGGAACACAACTTCTAGCCCTTGAAAATATTAAAATAAACTCGAAATGTTCCAATTCCCATTCTAGTAACGTGTTTCCTAAATAGATTTTGTTATACAACAAAAAGGCAACAGTCATTACTGCAAACAGCAAGACAGGCAAGGACTATTTATTTTCTAGATAAGAACTAATAAATAGCTTGGGAAACAAATACCATCCTGAACAAGGTAAGCTGGAGACGTGACTGCCCATATTCCTAGCAGCTTGGTCTTTCTTTACTTTCAAAGACAAATAAACAAATTTGATTTGAAATTATTTGGTTTAAGTGCAAAAAACCAACATAGCCACCTTTATATACTCCTACTCAGTCTTACCAATTCTAAGAAAATGAACTGCCATTCTCTATTTGGTTTTAATAACTATTCTATTAAACAAATAAATAAGAAATTTCACAGGGAATAACTGTCTCGCTCAAGTTCCACTGATTTCTGTGGCAGAACAGGAAAGTGGACCTAAGTATTCAGGATCCCAAGCACTACTGTAATGCTTGAAGTGTTATTCCTTTCCTCACTTCAGAACAAACTTCCTCCCACCCTATATGAACCAATGCTACTTCTTTTTAAATCAGAACATACTGCTAGAATATATATTTAACATGATATCACTGGTTGAAGAAGTAGATAAACCTGAACCCTTTGCAAAAGTAGAACCTTAATCTAACTATTGTGACTCACACCTAATTTCAAAATAGACAAGAACAGCTTTTTTTGGAAAGTAATCTATGTAGGAGAGCAGAGCTGATTTTTGCAGTGCATACACCTACAAACGATATATTGTCAAACAAAATGGGGAAAAAATATTCAAAAAAACCAGCACCAGCAACTCAGCATCTGAACTCACACTGTACAAGCCTCTATAAAACTCTCAGCCAAGTCATTAGTATTCTAAACAACCACTCTGTTTATCACTGATTCCCACTTAAAAATTAGGTGCTAACAGGAGGTTTGCATGGATAAACTAATAGCATTGTCAAGCAACAGATTTTCAGTGATATGGGTGAGTCAGTCTTCCCTCAGGACAGATGCCAGTATTTGTTTTTCTGCAACACTCAGTGCTTCCTAATTAATGCATCACCAAACACAGAAACACAAAGGGAGCAGAAGCTCAGAAATATTTAAATGTGAACTACTACTACACATGCCCCCCTCTACTCCTTTATGTTACTAAAGAGCAACCAGACTTCCATCTCCTGTCTCTTGCACCTGCCTCCAAGTAAAACCTCTCCAACACAATAGTCCTCTCCAAATGGAGGATTAAGAGACCAGGATCTCCGGAGATTTTTAGGGCAATAAATATCACACAAAATATTTAACTAAATCCATCCACACAATTCATCATATCCTGGACTTCCCATGCTAGCATGTGCTATCAAGCCAAGCAAGTGGAAGAATTAGTTAAGCATTCATCTGGAAAAAACCTGAAATGCCTCTTAAAACCCTTTGTTTTTTAAATACCTCAAGAACATTAATTCTACTTATTGCAAAATAAATTGCATTACTATAATTACCATGCCAGAGGCTTACCTGTTAATTTGTTCTTCAATCGTTCAATTTCTTCATTTAATTTTTTAATCTCCTTATCACGGCTTGTATTTGCTGTAACACACACTGGACCTTGCAGGTTCTGCACTGTCTGTGTAGATTCTTAAAATCCAAAAAGAAAGGAAAAGATTTTCAATATAATATATTCCAATAAGCAGAACTAAGAATCCAAGCAAATATAAACCACTAACCTTGCAGTTTTCTGTTCAAATCCTGCTTTTCCTGCTCTAATTTCCGTATTTTCTTTTCATAGCCTTCTATTTGTGAAGTGTTCTTTAAGTCTCGCTGTACATCTGTATCTTTGGTTACAGTGTCAGACTGCAGCACACTCTTTAAAGTGCCTCTATCAGATAAAGAGCTGAAAAGAAATACTTAAGTTGGGACATTTTAATAAATATTCACAGCAGTCTATAGCTGGGACATGCTGGGATTCCACCAAATATGCACCTTAAATTTACAAGTACAATTAGTGCAGTAATTGTTACTGTAGAGACAATTCTCAGGGTAAAGTTATTATTCCCTAGCTACTGTGCATGTTGCTGTAGAATTAAGATACCTGCATGCAGGGCTTCAGTGATGCAGATATACCTTCACTTCACAAACTGCCTAAATGATTAAAAATGTTAACTCTCCCATGCCAAAGGTTACAGGTACCTGGCAGAAAAGGAAGCAGGTAAGTGCACCTGCAGTGACATAGCTGAGGGACAACCACAACACTTTAAAGTATGGCAAAGATGGATTTAAGTTAAGGCACGTGATCTCACTGAAAAGGATGTCATGGATGTTTTGGCTTCATGGGGTAACAAACCCCAGCACAGAGAAATAACGGAATAACACACAGGCCAGAACACCTTAAGATCAGAGATGAGCACATGTTTGAGAGATCTCTGAAGTCAGATGGAGGCCATTTCAAAGATATGTCAAGTGAACCACTTTGTCCATGCTCAGAACCCTCTATGTTAACTTGGTCTACACCACCAGGACAGTGGAGCAATGAGATAATCCTGAACAGCTCCTGGCAGATGTCCAGTGTGGACAAGACTTGCTCTCAGTCTCTCAATGCAGGAACTGCAATTGACACATCTAGTCCCTTAACTTGCTTTCATTTCAAATAGATAAAATATTAAATACAAAAGCACCTAATCTTGGCAAACAGGATCAAAGTAGGTTCAGACATTTGGGGAAAAAAAAAAAAAAAAAGTTTAGCCACAGGTACACCTTTCTGTATGTTTACAAAAATGAGAATTCCCAGAAATTAGTTAGAAACCAGTTTTCTTTATAAAACATACCCTTTGCTTACCTATCAGTTGTGTATGTAAACCCAACGAATGGTAAATGCAATCCAGAAAAGCCGGTATGAGAACTTGGTGGCACCACTTCCTGCATGAAAACAACGTGCATGAAAACCCAAGAGAGAACAACCCACACAGAGTGAAAGGCATTTCATTGAGCCTCAACAGCTAAAAGAGAGACAGCTAATGGAAAGATTTCTCTTAATACACCAACTGACAATTGGCAGTTATGCTCCACTGCCCCTGGACAAGCTTTATTTCAGATTAGGTCGCCTGATAGAATGACTCGAATTTTGGAGCCTCTTGAACTGGCACTTGAAAGGGCAGCATTTCAACAAGTCCAAACAACAATGCAGCCAGTAAAGGAAACCCAAAATTTCAAGTTCCTAATTAAAAGTGACCTGGCACCAAAATGCATGCTGTTAGTCTTAATGTTCTAGTTACTGTCAGACATGTAGTCAAAAAACGTGCCAAAAGCTCTTAATTTCTTGGAATACAAGCTGGTGAACAAATTGCCACAAAAGCTCTCTACTCCTCCTGACCCATTTGAAAACTACAAGACAACAGAAATGGAGGAGTGCAACACCAATGTTCCTTACTCCAAGAACCAACCACCTGGTTCTTAAGTGAGTGGAGAAGTAGCAGGATGAGTCCTCTCACTTGGACAGCTGTGCTTGCAAGCTACACAGAGAATATATGTGTATTTGTAAAGACAGATTTTTTTTTAAACCTTTGAAAAGGCATAAATCCAAATACTAGCTCCCTAGTAAGATAAGTTGAAAGGGCAACTAAGGGGCTTTTTTCCCCACCTAAATATGTTTTAACTTGGACCATGTAACAGTAATGCAGTCTGGCAAGTGCTACCACTTAAAAAAGCAGCTCACGATTTCTGCTAACACAAAATGTCACAGAAATGAGAAACCTGAATTTTTCATATTTGAAGTGACTTATTTTTCACCTCTTATTTTATTTATTTTGAAATAAGTTCTCACTACTACCTTGCAGTGCAGCAAAGATGGATATTTCCATTAGTAAGATTTAAAAACAGACTCACTGGATTTCTTAGTACATCGTCATCTACATCAAAGTTTGAAGTGTCAGAAGGACTGCTAACTTCTGGAATGTAAGGTGCTTCTAGGTTTCGGATGTTATCCCAATTAAGTCCTTCAAAAAATGCATGAGACTTAAAATCCTCGATTCCATTCTGTCCCAGCCTACGCTCCCTGCTGCAGATAAGTCGCTGAATAAGATCTTTTGCTTCTTCAGACACATCTGTAACATGGGATGGAAACTGAAATCGTTCCTAGAAAACAAAACAAACAGAGAAATTTTTAGAGAAGGAATTAATTCTGAAACTTTCAACTGTAGTTTCAAGAAACTCATTAAATTACACCAATAAAACTGGAAATGAATAGTGAAATATTTTTGTAGTTACAGTGAGTAATGACAGAGTACAGATCAATACATTCAGTGACAGTCTTTTTGTCTTAAATTGGATTTCAAGAACAAGAAATCATTTTTCAATTTCTTTAAAAGAGATATGTTTGATCTGTGATTACAATAACTTTTTGGAAAAGCAAACTTTTTTTAAGACATACCAGGATTTTTACACACTAGAATCATACAACAAAGACAGACTGGTATCCTTAGTCAGATACAGGTCCACTGATCTCCTGGAGATGTACTCCCTGAGATTAAATTAATTTCAACTCTTAAAATCCACAGTGTTAGTCAATTCTTTATGTTGTCATATTTCAGAATGTATTTCTCTAATTTATAGGTTAAATACCTATTTTTCTTACCAAAACATAATCTACATTTAGAAAATATTTCTATTATCATAAACAAACATAAGATCTAAAAATTGTAATTACTACTAACAACTGAAATTACTCTAGATGAAAAAGTGGAGTAGATTTTAATTTTGATTTTGTAATGATTGTTTAGATTTTTCAACAAGAATATCAGCATTTAAAGAAAAATTTCAATTTGTCAAATAATTAAATTTCTGCAGTTCAGAGAAGAAAGCATCCGTAAAACCTGAACCAACAAACCTACAGAACATGAATCTAAACCACTGTGAAAAACCAAAGAACTACCATCACTTCAGTACCTTTAAATGATAAGTTTCTCTGTCAACATTATAAACTCAGAACACAAGAGATTTAATACAGCTCTTACTTCATGATTCATAATCTTCCCATAGGTTTCCACTAGTGACTCTGCATAGAAGGGTGTTTCACCATACAGCATTTCATACATGCAGACACCCAGTGACCACCAGTCACATTCAGGCCCATATTTCCCCATTCCATCTTCCATTGCTTGCAGTATCTCAGGAGAGATGTAGTCAGGAGTTCCCACTGCTACTGATGACTGTACCTTAAAGTAAGGCAAACATAATTCTCGTAAGTTTTCAGTTTCTCTCAGCAACTCTTTTACTCAAACATTAGTATTTCTGACAGAGACAGCACAACATGATTCTGGAGAAGGAAGAGATTTATAAATTCACAGCAACATAACAAAGAAAATATTAAGAAAGTAACAAAGACTGCAAAGATTAAGTTCCATTCTACTGCTACATAAAATCAGTTGATATGTTTTATTTGTAACACAGTAGAAACCCAAAATAATCACAGATACTGCAAAAGCAGAAAGACAAAATATATTTTGCCTTTGTGTCTGTTTATATTTTAGCACTGCCAGAAGTTGAAATGAAAAATGAGTAAGTAGGGAGATCAGTTTCTACCCCTGAATTTTACAGTTTCATTTGAAGATCACAGAACAAATTTCCTGGGTAAGTTTTATTATGTCAGAAATCAGTCAAATGTTTATTGCCTAATGTGCAACTGGATGCACTATAGGAATAAGGTGGGGAAATTACTCTGTGCACAAGTAATAGGGAAGCCCTGACCATCAGGGTAGCCCAGCTCTCATCTCCAGGAATATGTTCTCTATTCTAATGGCTCCTTCATTTTGCATTTTCTATGGTAAAGCTTTGACAGGCATTTTATGGCTAGAGAACATCAATGAGATGTGAGTTTGTGCCAAACCAGTGAATGATGCTGCATGCCATCCTTTGGCAGGACTGGCACCCCTGGAAGTGCCCTAAACAAGGCAAAACAAACAAAACCTGTCACGAGCAATTTAGCTTCTAAAGGTAAATCCAATCGGCTGCACAACATGGCCAATTATTATCATGTTGCCATTCCATTTGTCAAAGGCACGTAAAACAAACTGCTTATTAATTATAGAATCAAGACAATCATTTGGGTTGGAAAAGACCTTGAAGATCACCATGTCCAGCTGTTAACTGAGCACCTAAACCATGTCCCCAAGCACCACATCAACACATCTTTTTGATACCTACAGGGATGGTGACTTCACATTTTTGTGTGTGCCTAAGTGATGTAGCAAGTCACCCACCCTTCCCCCTTGGACTCAAATGGTCATTAGAAGAAAAAGTGAAACCCAGAAAAATATAGCAAAGGATAACTTTAAAAGTTAGCAGTCTGTGAAAAAAGGAGATGAAGATTTCAAAAATGCATTTAAGTATGTTGAGTTATCCTGTACCCTCACTTTTTAGAGTGTCAGAAGGTTCACAACCTATCACATCCCTGATGCACACTGATGGTCTCATCTCTTTAAAACCAGCAACTCACTTGTAAAGTCCCACTACCAGCAACCCAAATAAATTTTGCTTCATACATACTGTGCCATCTTCACTCATTTTCAGACAGGACCCAAAGTCTGCCAGTCGTATGTGGCCGTTCATGTCCAAAAGAACATTATCAGGCTTTATGTCCCTGTTATAACAGAAAGAAGTGAAAAGATTTAAAGATACAGTATTAGTTCTGCTTGTGAAGATTAATCTTGCATCAAAACAACATAGAATTTTACCCACTGATGTAAACTCTTTTTATGGTACTATTTATGACTCTCTCCTCCTGACCAACCCTAACCTCATCAGTTGCATCATAAAATCTGTATTTCTTTAAAAATGTGAAGTGTGAAATGCCACTACGTGTGTTGAAAAACTTAAAAATTGGACAACACCTTCAGTTTAATCTTTGAGAAGGAGACTAGATTTATTAGGAGTAAACAAAAATAAGGTACTCTAACACACCTCACTACATAGATGTGGAAGCTGACAATGGCTGATTTTTAAGGTACTGAATTCCAGTTTCAAACTTGAGCAGATTTGTGAGAAAAACCATGACAGATTTAACAAAGGGTCCTCATATGTGTAAAAATCCTGCCAACTTGATACACTTTTCCAGCAGAAACTTAAATTAACCTTTTTTAACCAAGGGCTAATGCTCTGAAATTAATTACTGAAATGTCATTAATACTGCTGCTCATTAGCAGTATTAATATAAAATGATAAATGCTAATCTATGCCTGTCTACATAAATTTAAATGCATATTTACTTGTGATAATACACAAAAATACGTGTTGAGAAAATTGGACTATGTCAGTGCTTCCCCAATAAACTAATTAGTAATTCTGCATTGTTAAACTTATTCCAAACATTTCAATTACAGATATTGTCAACATTCCCTTACAGTCCCTTAACCACAAGTCAAGCTCAGTAGTTGCAGGGGACTATGAAAACTAATATCCAAGTATACATTAATTTGTTTGTTTGTTTTTTTAAAGAACACTGCTCACAGTGGCACTTGCAGCATGAGCCAATCTCTGCTTGGCATGCAGCTCTCACTTGCCTCAGGGGCCAGTACTGCTGCTCAGAAAGGATTAATGCCTCCTCTCTGAGCTCCACTGTCTCCTATCTACAGCTAACAGGTCGTATAAGCCCTTAAAGGGTCCTTGAAACCCTCTCCAGAGCAATCATGCTTCCTCCTACTCCATTCCAGTTGCCAAGCAGTAATTTCTTAGGCATTGGCACATGTCCTGTTCAAAGCACGTGTTTTGGCCACAGAGCTACATGCTCCTATTGCCACAACAGACCTTCATTCAGTCCTGTGAAAAGATGTAGCTGCTCAGTAAGTCAGGCCACCTTCCTTGGAAATTGGTGCAATGGTGCCTCTGGTGAACTTCTCTGAGGCTGTAACATTTTTAAATCCTCAAATATTGTCCACTCACAGGAGTTTGAGAGAGTTTAAATATATTTTCTTTTTAATTTTTAAAACAGCAATCAAAGTGCAAACAGAAGAGTTCAAAGCATTACAGTTCAGAATTCCCCATGCTTTTTAAACTTTAACTGTACAGCTACTACCAACCACAACCTAAGGTTACTTGATGGTAGCCACTGATTCAGAACACACATCTTGTGTACAAAAACAATTAGAACAGCACATGCCCACTGATTACAAAACCTGTTTGAGAATGACCTCAGGTAAGTAGATGCACTGATGTTATCATGAGATTACTGTGCATAAATTTTGCACAATGTCTAAACATCTGCAGTAAGTTCAAACCATTTCAAACAGCTTCAAACTTCCAGGTTGCTTGGGCAAAGGCAGATAAATATTTATTAAGTAAAACGAGAATAAGTCAAGAGCCTTGATTAAAAATAGAAGACTTTAAAAGATTAGTCAGATAAATGTCACTGCTGCTGATATCAATCCATCAAAACTTGATATTTAAAATAAAGTAGCTTATACAGCATAAAGTAAGCATGTATCCACAGTAGTTTGCCTTTGGCTACTGTGCCCATTTGTATACACAGCGGTATCTTTGGGATTAACTTCATACAACTGTACATGTATTTTTTGCCAAATGAGAAGGTATTTTACCTGTGCACATAATGTAGCTCATGTATGGAATGTATAGCAAGCACCATTTCACCAATGTAGAACCTAGCCATATCTTCAGGAAGCTTGTCTTCAAACTTACTGAGAAGTGTCAGCAAGTCACCACCAACATAGTAGTCCATCACTAGATACTGAAAATGGAGAAATAAAGCAATCAAGTACTGAGAGACACCTGGCAAGAAAAAAAAATTAAAGTTCCTCAGTAACCCCTGAAAAAAACCCTTTCACTGTTTTTTCTATGCCTGTGAAAAGTGGTCAAAATTGGTGGTCTTCTGTTTTATTTACTTACTTAGTACAGAAAGGTATTATATTCCTTTAATAACCACAGTAAGAATGACACATCAACATTTAGTTCCTACAATTAAAAAAACCCGAAACAAAACATGGTAATAAAAAAGAAGTAAATCAGGATGAGTTTATGTCTGTCTTAAAGAGCATCACAATGAAAATGATCTGATATCACCAAAACTAATGTAGGTTATCAACTCTTAAACTGAAGATTTCCAGAGGATGATGAAGAAAACAAACAGTATAGTTAAAATCAATATTTGATGTAGCTTAGTCTAAAATACACATTTTATTAATACTTTTAGTTTTGGTACCATTTCAGTACTACTTATTGTTCCTAAAGTGGCACTTATCAACATTTTCAAATACTCATCTTGGCACATTCCACATCATGGATGTGTAACACAGCTGGCAGGAGCTCAGTGACATTATACATTACATTACTACACTATGAATGGATGCCTGTGACAAGCCAAAAGCACTGGCAAGCCAGAGGCACTAAAGTGGGAAATTTAAAAGTCAAAGATTAACGTTCTTTTGGAATATATTTCAGTGAAAAAGTAAACAGCCTCCTAGGCAAATCAGCCATCACCCTATCCATGGAAAGGACCAATACTGACAGGGTGACATGAAAGGAAAAGACTCAGGTGTGCTATTTGTTTCTCATACCACAAAACAAGGATGATGTTTCAGGTATTTCCTAGCAATATCCACCTAAATCCAGACCATCACTTCAAGTATAATAACTTCATCTAGTACTACCAGTCTTGAGCCATTTTGTTCCATGTTTCTCAAGATGATTTGATACATGGTTTTGGAATAATTTTGCTTATTCTGGAATTGAGTTTCCAAAGTTGTCATCTTTTTCTCCTCAAAGTAAAGCACCTAGAATCCACTGTCCCTGCCACATATTTGTCTTCCACAAGGGAAGCAAATTAAAGAATACAGAAATGCAAAGAACACAACATGCAATACCAGCCATTTCCTCAATATCTTTTGGATTAAAAGAACAATTCCAAAAGCCACAAGTTTTGACATTTTTCTCTATTTTATTCAAATTACTGCTTAATCTGATAGGCAAATTGCATCATTGACGTTGAAATCAATCTGTAAGTATTGCTCCAAGGAACTTGGAACATGTACTGAACACTGTACACATGCAACAGTTATGTTTGAAAACAAAATGCTACAGACAGAAATCATCAATCTTCTAAAAGGGATATTATCTTGAAGTATTTTCTCTCAAAATCAAGGCATAGAAACCTTACAGAGCCTTCTGTGGGAAGTGAAATATCCTCCCTGTCAGAGACAAGGCAATGCACTTCTATCAGCTCCCAAAGCATTTATAACTCAACAAGAACGCAGGTGACCCCATGAAGGAAGGCACTTGGATCACAGAAAGATGGTGAGATCTCTTCTGTGAGGAAACAGAACTGTATTAATCTTTCAATTCAAAATGATCTGCTTGCCAGGAGGTGGGGTTAAAATAAAGCCTATTCTGATGCTGAAATCTAGGGGTACTGCATTTCTTCCAGGGAAGTGACTACATCAAACAGAGTGAGAGTAGTTAGAAATCAAAGGAAAAATGGGTTTCAAAATACTCTCATGAGTACTCAGAAGCCTTTGAGAGGCTGACAGCAGTCAAATACACATATGCCCTTTTTCATGAATGAGACTGGGAAAGAAAATTAACAGATCTGAATCTGGAAGAATTTGGAAGAAATGGGAAACTTCAAGTTTCACGCAAGTTTTCAATATTCATGGACTGTGTTTCACTTACATCGTATCTGCTTCAGCTAAATCACCAAAGGCTTATTTAACCCATCTTGACATAGGCTGTCTCTTATGAAAGCTTTTTAAGAACCAGAAAATATTATGTAGCATTTCCACATAATGTCATTTAAGAATTGGCTGTTTAGAAAACAGTAATGCATGGTGCATTTGCTTGAAAGGTTTTAAAACTACAAGAGCAGAACCAGAAAATGAACTCCAGAACATAAACATTTCATAGAATTCTGTATTTCTTGCTGAAATGTATGTTCTGCATTATCAAATGCTCTGTTAATATTAAAGTGAGAGGATAAAATCCAAAGGCAGCTACTACTTTCCTATGTTAGTATCTTATTTTATCTCGTTCTGAACCCTTTATCATACAGCCAGAGGAGGCAGAGCACTAGGTGGGGGAAGACACAAGGCTCCCCCTCTGCTCAGGGTTAGTTTATGTGGTTTTGCATTTAAGAATCACTAAACAGAATGCACAAACATCACTGGGAGGAAATGCTGGAATGTAGAGCTTTCTCTTGCAGAGGACCAGGTTGGAAAGCCAAGCTCCATTGTGTGTCCTCGTTTTGTTCTCAGCTCTGTATTCCATTCTACGAAGATCATGGATGAACAGCACAGCTAAAAAGTAAAACAAGTCTGCCCAGGCTCTGTAACAAGGCAGCAGGCTCCAGGATGAGGAAAAATGAAGCTATCAACTTCTTCAAGCTCCAAAGAGAATTGAACAGAGATCTCTTAGCCCCTGGGTAAGTACTAGATGGTACAGAAGAGAACCTTCTGTCCAGGTTTTTGGATGAATTGATTTCTCGATGTGTTTCACCTTTTCTTCATGCATCATTTAAACTGGTGACTGAGATGCAGATCCACTCCATCTGTGAGCACCAGACATTTACAGGAGATGGTTTCTAAATAACAGGCCAAATTGGAAGGCAGCATCTCAGCACATGCAGAAGCAGACCTCAGGCAAGCTGGGAATCTGCTGACTTTGGCTGCCTGGCAGAACTGTTGCCTTCTTAGATCCTGGATCTTAAATTAGATGTCTACATTCTGCTTTCAAGTGAAACTTCAATATCTAAATGCCTTTGGAAAACTTTGGGGAAAGATTCCCCCTCCGTGCTGCCTCACTATTGCTTGTTATCTCACACAGCTAATGATTTTTCCTTAGGCAGCTCCATTCGTACAAGCTACTTGGAAATACAATACAGGATGTTTTTTATGCAAGTCTGAAGGTTGGTTCTGTTGGAATCTGAAATTACAAGCTGACTTGAAATCATGAGGCAGTGCCAGAGATAACTAAATTGTGAAAGATTGAAAATCTGGATTTATCACAAACCATTCAGTGGAAATAGCCTGTAAATGAGGGTCTAAGATGTGACTACTTATTTTCTTACAATGTGCTTGTTACTCTAAAAATACTTCAAACATGACAAAGTAACGTGTTTTGTCTCAGCATCCCTGGAAATGTTTGAATATTTTCTAACTCTTGCTTAATTCCTGAACTCTTTGGCAGCCTTTTAGCAATACATTTTTTCTTATTTATATTCATGACTTGCTACTGGGCTACTGAAGTGTTAAGAAGGTGGAAACTTTCACAATACAACTATGTCAGATGTTGCAGAAACAGCAGGTTTGTAAATCCAGACTTAAGTAGCCACAGGGAAGCTGCATGGTTCAGAATATTGCAGAATACTGGGGCTTTACTGACTTTGCTCCTAACCAGTACTCTGCTGTATTCTGTGACTAAAGTAAACAGGGCTTGTATGTCACAGCTCTGCTAACCAATCATGAAGAAATGCCATAAGAGTACAGATTTTCTTTATAAATGTTTGCTAAAGTCTCTCAAATTACTGAGATAACCAATTTACTGATTTAAAAACATACTTTATAGAAATACTTTTAAGAAATAGGCTCTTTTTTCCCCTAAGGATTTTAAAATACCAAACTTTTAAATTACTTTTGCCAGATTAATACAAAATCTTGCTTCAAAAGACATTATGAAAGTTTAAAATAAAATAAAAATATTTCTTACTTTCACAGAATTAACACCTCTCAGATTACTTAATCGCAACCTTATCCAAAATACTAAATTTGAACACGGCATTTTTTATGCAAGGGGAAATTAGTTCATTTAAGATGCTGAACTAAATCTATATACCACAGTCCTACACAACTTTCTCACTCTCCTGCAGTTACAGTCAGTCCCTTTGAAGTTTTGCTTCAAGGAGAAAGCAAGAATGTTGAAACACTGCTGTGAAGCACAAGGTGGACCGATTTAATGCAGCAATATTTTTAAAACATACCAAAAATAAAGTTCTTTCACAACCCAAAGCTTTTATTTACTGATGAATCAAACATACCAAGTAGTTCTCATCTTGAAAGGCATAGTGCAATGTAGTAATCCACTGACAATCTCCATTCACCAAGACATTTCTCTCCTCTCGGAAGCAAGCTGTCTAAAGGAAGAGAGGGGGAGAAAAGCCATTGTCAACATCAACAAGTAGTTTTCACAGCATGAATATATATGGATGTTTTATGGGATTATTTCAAATTACTGAACAGAGGTCTCTATTCACTGGAATTCAGCCTACACAAGTGACATGCCAGGGAATCTCTGCAGCTTTTAGTCAGGCATTCAGTCACTCTAATCCTGACTGCAACTTTAAAAAACCAAACCAAACCAAAAAACCCCAAAGCAAATGAAAAAACCCCACCAACCTCCCCCCATCAAAATCCCAGAAAACTCCACACCAACACACAACACCTCCCAACACCAAACACCAAAAAGCCCACAAGCCAGTTCAAGTCAAAGCTAAATCTTTGTTTCACAAAACATTTTTAAAAGTCAGAAAATGATAACTTGTCACTACCATCCATAGCAGAATGATAATGGCTCTAGGAAAGTAAGTCTGATTCTTCTGAAAAAGACCTTTATGAAAACAGCTTCATGTATACTTTTAGTACATTACAGTCCCAGTTCCAGACACTGCTAAGACACTATGGGAAATAAGCACATTTTACTATTATTGTCTTTTCTTCGTCCAGTATAATACATTTTCATTTTCAATAATCTTTCCTCTACTTCAAATAGCACACTGCAACACTCAGAGAAGCAAACTCTGTGTAACAGGTTTTCTCAGCATCTTTACATAAAACCAGCTTTCATAAACTTCAAGAGAGTCCTCCCCAATAAAAATATATTAATGTTTTTATTGGATCAAAACTATCATGAAACAGACGTTGAGACTCTTCTACTACTCTCATTTCAGAGAGGCATTATCAGGATATTTGATAGCTGCAGATTGAAGTGTTTAGGTTTTAGACAAGAACTGATTTTTTTTTTTTGGTTGCTGCCACTTCTTCAGATGTCCTAGAAAATGTACTGTGGAAATGTGCCTGGAAAGCCTAAGCCTTACCATATATTGATTGTACCTTACAAATGTATCTCCAACTATTTCCCCCCAAAAAGGAAGCAAAATTCAATCTACATTTTTACTGAAGAAGACCATGCTGTGGTCACATTGTAAATTAGTAATCACTGGTGCAAAGAGAAGTAAATTATAATTAAATGCCAACTGAGTGGTTTAACGGTTTATGAATGCAAGGCCAAAGTAGCACTCTGCAAAAAAGGCTGGCAGCTACAGCAGCTCCAAGTAATCCTACCCCCTTCCCACAGCACCAGAGCACAGCACTTCTCAGCTCTCCTGGCACCACGATGTGAGCAGGCTGCCAACACAGAAAACTAGTTTGTTTATTTTCGAAGACATCAGTCCCTTGATCCAGTTCACTGTGCAACCTCAAACAGCGAGGGAATGTTATGAACACTGAAAACCCAGTAATGCTGCTGAACACTGCATCATGAATTCAGAGCATAAAATTCTCCTTCTCTGCTTACACTAGCTTAAAAGGCCTTGAGACGTGACTTGAAAAAGCATGACAGGCTACCTAATCAGCCAGTCAGGACTTATTTGGAACTGTCAACAGCAATATGCTAATGACTATGTATTTTGCTGTCAGAACAACGAATAAAGTGGTCCTTATCAACATAAATGGCATGCCTATTTCTGCTTCCAACCCATTATGGATGTCAGGTGATATTCACTAACCTTTCCTTTATTTCAGTGGCTTCCAACCATATGGTATTTTTTCTTGCAGCTAGTACATGAATAAGCAGTATTTTGCTAACTTCTTGCTGTGTTTTACGTCATGCACAACAATCATAAACCAGTGTAACAACATCCTTCTTAGACCACTCATCATAATGATGATAATATTTTTTATAATAATGGATGAGGTGGGTTAATAAAATACCTGAAGTCTGCTTTTTCAGTGGAACTCTCCATTTAAGAGGCTACTGTATTCTTGCAGGCTTCATTTTAAAAACTAACAAGTTTTACCACATTTGGGAAATTTTTAACACCCAGATGTTGCATGAACTTGCTATGCAGGTTGTAACGTCCTGCTTATCCAGAAAAGCCAAATCAAGTGAGCAAACTGAACGGGAAAAGAAAAAGCAGTCCTGCAGAGAAGACAGTTCCTTTATTGTCCTTTGCAGATGGGGAAAATCAGAAGAAAGAGAAGGTTTTTTGACTGTTACTTTTCCTAAGTGTGTATTGGGAAAACTATTGCTCATTATACATCCTTCATGCCTGCCTGAGAGGATAAGACGAGTTAGTTGCATGATTAGAATACAATTTGTAAACAGCTGTCTTCTCTACATGCAAAAGCTGCATCTACTTAGGCCACTTAATGAAATCACTTTAAAAATGACTCAAGTAAGCCAGCATAGCTGTATTTCCATTAGAGTTTGGGAGACTCCTGCAAACATTTCTGTTTAAATAATTCTATACTGGCCCATGAATTAACACAGCTGAAATCTGCATAGAAAGGGCACCAAAATTCCCCTCACACAGGGAAAGGCTTAATGCAGAAGCGCTGATGCAGCACAGCCCAGGGTGTGAAATCTCCTGACAGCTCAAAGGAGAGCCGGGTGGCAGCGCTGCTGCTGCCTTAAAGAAGTGCATGGATGGATGGATGGACAGACTGTGACTAAATTGGGCAAAGGCAGTGGTGAAGGGGGGCTTAACAAGAGGGAGGAGATTTTGTCACAGGAAAAGGCCTAGCACTGACTCACTGAAAGGAAGGGAGGGACTAGGAAGGGCAGGCTGGGGGGAGGAGGTATCAGGAAGGGGACAGAAGAATGGCACAGGGAAGGGTCAGCAAGCTCAGACCTCAGCAAAGCTGCTCTGCTTTCCCCTTAACAGAACTGCTGCTAGTCCTGATGCACTACGTGTCTTTTCTCTTCAAACCTATTGCTCATTTATCTGCTCACTTACACAATATTATATATCTGCCAGAAGATTTTCCTCTACCATGCAGGAATATGTATCCTAGAAATATCTACCCTAAGAAGCTGCTTCCCACCGTGTATTCTTAGTATTCTTTTTCTAATGCGTGAAGCACCCATTCGCTTTTACATTTACACAATTTGTTGTGACAGTGCACACCTCCTTTCACCAAAAAAACCCTTCTTAAACAGATTTACCTTCTTAACACATTTTGTTTTACAATCTGAATCTTGATTCCAAAATATTTAGCTATAGTTTTACTAGCTATACAAATCCTGTTACAAACTGTAGGATGCAAAGCTCCTTAATGCATGCTCTCTGAATGGAAGAGAAGAAAGACCTTTTTCATAACGTTTTTGTATACAGCTGTGAATGTCATAGCACCAATCTCAGCTTTCATGTAGTCTTTAACTTGCCTTTACTGTAAACAAAAATCTGGCCAATAAATTCAGGGTAAGAACTAGGGCAGACTGTCTGGTAAATGAATACACAGTAATGCTGAGAACAACAGATGCCTGGAAGGGACTGTCAGACTTGATTGCATTAAAACAGCTTAAGGAAAAAAAAAAAAGAGAAAAGAACGAAGTTCCTATGCTCATGAAATAATTCTTCCTAATCTGGAAGAGCTTCAATGTAATCTTCCAAATGTCATTTTAAAAATTCTCTGTGTTAAAAAAACCGTATTACTTACCTCTGCCCTTTTAAGCATTTCCCATTTATTTAGAATTTTCATTGCATAAATGCGCTCTGTACACTTCATTTTGACAACTGCAACCTGAAATAATAAGATATATTTATTTAACAACAGCATGGTCAGAAAAATACTTTATTTAAAGAGATCAATACTCACACAAAAGCATGGTCAGAGAAATACAGTTTTCAAACAGGTTAGTGTTTACAAATCAATAAAATAAGTTACTGAGGAGTCACCAGTGATCAACTGACACATCGATAAACTGCAGTCTGAGTCTTTGCTCCTTCTGTATTCCTCCAACACTACCACTATGTGCTTGATGCACCATGTGTGGTCAAGAACTCATGATGAAGTACATGGGGGATGATACAGGAGGAGCATGAAGCTTTTCATATGAAGATGTGTAGTAAGGCTGCATTGTTTCCCAAGAACAAGTGGGGCTTGTAGTCATGCCTGCAGCCAGTGGGGCAACATTTAAAAGGGAAGCCTGAGAAAACAAGAAAGGCTGCAGTCAATAGAAATACACTATATTTGACTAATTTGTTTTCACATTTCAGGTCTCAGAAACTTGAAAGATATTTGCAAAATTAGCATGCTTTTGTGTACTGTATGCAGATATTAAGAAAAAAATTTAATTTATTTATTCACCATTTTGCTTACAGCGTTTTACTATGCATCCTGTGTTTTAGACTTCCTTACACTGATCTGTTATGAACAGTAGCTCTGCACAGCTGTAACAGTGGAAGAAAAAAACAAGAATACAAAAACTTCAAGGCTTAGGAATGCAAAGACTTTATTTTGACCAAGACTTGTATTCTCAAAGACCAAAACTAATTCTTCTTGTGGTAAAGACATCATTTCCACAAAGTTCTTCCAGTTGGCAAAAGAAAAACAGGCATCATGACTAACACAGCAACATTTTTACAGGACTATACATGGACTGCTTGAATATTTCTACTGCTATTTCTACTGCTTCTCAGCTCATCTCTATTTCAGAAGCAGAAAACCAACCAGCTTTCATTGCTTCCAACAGAGCTCTGAATAGCCGTGTGAAAAGTAACAGGAATGACATCACCTCGCCTCTTCTGTTGCTTAAAAACTCTCATCTAGAAAGGATTCAGCTACAGCAGCTTTAAGAAGCTGCTGACTATAAAAAAAAGGTTGGAATAGTGCATCAAGCAGAGCAACATTATAAAAACTCTTAAGCCTTGAGGAGGGAAAGAGGGAAATGTAGTATCACCCTGCACCGTACCAGTGAAGAAGCTCCAGGTGAGGGGCAGGGAAACTCCTGCTTCTCCAGTAACACAAGAGCAGGATATTCACATTTAGACAGACATCTCACCCTGCAGGTGCATAGCTCAGCCTTCCACCCCTCAGTAAGTGAAGCTCCACTCACCAGGTCACACGTCACGGATGCCAGCACCTTGTACCTGCACAGTCATGGAAGAGACACACAGCTCCAAGAAAAGGTATCCACTGCAGGAAAGACATGGGAATCTGGCCCTGGACACAGCTGGGAAAGGCACAGCACTAAGCAGCAGCTTCTCTAAGTAAAGTAGAATGTCCAGAGCTACATTACAACCCCAGTGTCTCCTGGCCTACAAACACCTCCCACAGACACTGTTCATGCTGCGGGGGAAGGATGAGCAAGACAAGAAAGTCTCAACTAAAGACACGAGGTTTCCTTGGCACATATGAACTGACCTTCAGTAATGGCCTAAAATGTAAACAGCCCTGCTCCTCTCAGTTAGAAGTCATCACAGTTAGAAGTCATTGTAAAAACCTCTCTCCATACACTTAATTGGGTCATTACCCCGATCCAGCTGAAGGCACACTCTAAGTCAAACAGCACATTAAAAGCTTTGAGAAACTGCAAGATGCTGACATTACCCACTACACTTTTTAAACTGTTCCAGACAGAACATGGTGGACAGAGCAGCACCAAGGTTACCTGCTGCAGAGGAGAGGTCACCTGCTGCAGAGGAATGAACCAACCTTTTGGGGTAGATGCAATTTGCAAGCGTAGCTCTGCGAGCCCCAGTGTAGCAACATTCAAGTTTCATAACACCACAACACTAGAAGTGCTCAGTCATTTAAGTACAAACACAGTGCACAAATCAGAACTCAGACAGGCATCTAGTGCACTTCAACTAAGGCCATCACTGTCCAAAAGCACTGTAGGATGGCACAAGTTTGGAGCCTGCTCAGCTGCTGAGGAACGATGGAAGCCTGGCATCATGGAGGGCAGGCACAGCTGAGGAGCTGTGCAAATGTTAGAACAAAGTGGCAAATGAAACAGGCCTGGAAAAAGAAGAAAGGAAAAGAAGAAAGGATGCCAAATCTGTAGGACCTATTTAGCAATTCCCTAGTCAGTAACTATATTAGTGCTATTTATTTTCAACTGAAAAGACTGCTTTAAAAAGACCAATTTAAACCTTCTGGAGGAAGATAACTGTCTTCTGTGGAAGAAAAAGTATGGTTCATAAAAAGAAAGCTGACTCATTTTCACATTAAGTGGTTATCAAGTTATGGCACCAGTAAACAATACTGCTGCTTTAGTTATAAGGGTGACAGTGGGACAGCTTCTCATGTCAGCTTCTCAGCAGAAAAATTCATTGAACCACACAGCAAATTAGGTAATTCCCCATGAATTTTATCTCTGGAAAGAAATCTTAGGGCTGCTGAAGATATCTCACAGAATTGACAGAACTTTTGCCTGACTAGACCTGACTCCTCAACCAATTCAAATAATTAGGATTTTTTTTTAAAAGAAAACAAACAGAAAAGCATAACCCCAACTTCATTGATGTCTCAACTGAAACAAGGGAAGCACAAAAATGCCCTGATAAACTCTGTGCTATTATAATATTGCTGTTACAATATTGGAAGAGATCCTTTCTTCCCTAGAATACCTCAGCACTTCCTCGAGTTACCTTTCTTTTGCTTTCTTCATCAGGTGGCAGCATTTCTAAGTTTACTGTTGTCATATAATGCTTTGTCTCCTTCTGAGACATAGCTGTGGAATTGTTTTTTGTTACTTTAATATTAATTCTTCCTTCTCTGGCATACTTCAAATTCAATCACAATAACCACACTGACCACGTTGTGAGATCAAACTTACACTGCAGTTGTGCTAACCATGTGAGATGTCTGGTTTTAAATATGATGGTTGTTATCCTACATACCAATCCACCACATCTACTAACGTAAGGAAAAACCACTCAGTTGCTGTTCAGAGGTACTCCAAAGGACACTACTTTAAGAACAAAAGCATTGTTTCTGTCTTCAGAGTTTAAAAGTTTACTGGCCAAACAAGTGCTCTTGTTATGGAAAGACCAGGATTTAATACTGGTGTTCACTTTTCATTTCCAAGGCATATACAACTTATACTGTAATAGAAGTTAAAAAAAAAAAAGGCATGCAAAGGATAATGAAAGGAAAAAAAATGCATAAGCAGAGGTATAATAAAACAGCTTCTGAAGAAGATTTACTAACCTAAAATATTCCAGGCATGGAAGAGGTAACAGCTATGACAGACACAGGAAACCATGAATGTCATGGAGAAGATGAACAAAGAACAATAATTTGCTGTTTCTCATAACAAAGACATTGAAAAGCATCAAATAAAATAAAAAGGTACCAGTAAAAAGATTAAGGAAGTATTATTGTCACACAAAAGTTCTGGAACACAGCCACAGGTGGCTGCTGTGGCCACCTAAGTATTCAGAGGGTATTTAAATACAGACATGCTTAACACTTAAGTAACACACACTGCAGTGTGGGCCTCAGTGATTACTGACCACTGAATCAGAGGGTGGGCTGGGAAGTCCCTGAACCTTCAGCCAATGGAAACTCTGAAGATTCAGCTCTGCTCTGTTCTTTGATTTTCTTCCTACACCTCTCTAACTGGCCAAAGGGGTGGGACATGGGCTAACTAATCCATACCACCTTTGGCCCACAATTACCATCTTTAATACCTGTGTGAAACTAAGGAAATTATAACTTACTCCCAGCTAGCATCTCATAATGCCAGGTTGGAATGCCTGGTTGGAATCAGGGGGACCAAATACTCAACAATCAGAGAGTAGTTTGGTAGATATTTAGGTGATTCTGTTCTATTAAGTCTTAAAAATGTGACAAGGAAAAATTGCAGATGCAAGGGTTCCCCCACCACTGCAACCCCCCTTCCAGGCATGTCTGTATGGATTGATTACTACCTGATTTGATTAACATCACTATGACTTGTCATGCTCAAGACTGAGGCAACAAGAAAACTGCAATAAAGCTCAAGTATGTTTCCTCAAGGATTTCAGAAAGCCTAATGAATCCTAGTGCCTACATTTCAACCAACTTTAGGCATATTTACGTCAAAAAATGTATGACAAGTGAGGCTAAAGCATAAGTGAGATCCAGCTATGGTAACTACAAGTCACTACACTCTATCAAATTTGTGTTGCTTCTGTCATCCATTTCCTTCCCATATTTTGTGCCTCAAAGCTCTGTTTCACTTGTACTGCAATAAAATAACATAAAAAACCAATATAGCTAAAGTAGCTTTTCTATACTTCAGAGCAAGAGTTAACATTTTGCTTCTTTAATTGTTTTATAGGACTATTTTGCTATGTTTTGATCTTCAAAACCCACTCAATACTGACATTTAGTGCTGCATTGTTGCAAAGACATCCCAGGTCAAGTTCCACCCTTCCTAATGTTCCAATGAAATCTACAGGATGGGAATCTTGAGCCAAATCAACCTCTACAGATATGACAGAACTTCCCACCACTGTACTTTGCCCTTTGAGTGACATGATCAGCATTAATAAGCAGCATCAAGTTACAAATTTTCTTCAACTTAAATGGTAAGTATGGTGCAATAAAGTGCAGAAATCATTTAAAGGTAAGACTGGCTTTCCAGAAAACAATTAAGACAGCCAAGAAATACTTCTTGGAAATCATGCTGGCATTAATTGCAAAGCAAAGACAAAAAAAACTCACTAGGACACCATTCATGCTCATGGCACCTTAAACTTTCAGCTAAAACTTATCCTCAAGGACTGGACTTACAGGAATAAGGTGAAACTCAACTGCAAAATGTTCTCAGCCTAAAAGAAGAGGAACACAGACATAGAGGTGATAATATTTGTGCAAACAGCTCATAATGGCAGGTAGTTAAGAAAAAAGGCAAACTGAGTCTGGAATTCACAGGTAGATACACACCACTGGGGATGGGTAAACATTACTGCCTTGCAATACAAACTCACTGGAAACTCCACACACAGCCACACCTCAGAAAAATAAACTTCATCTGGAGCAGGTGTGAAAGAGGATGATTGAGATCATCAAGGAACTAAAGAGCCTCCCATGCTACTGTGGGAATAGAAAAAACCTTACTTGCTAAAAAAAGAAGAAAAAAAATGTGTACATTATTGTTATTATTCAAGGCAGGGTGGATGGGGTTCTGACCAACCTGGTCTATTGAAAGGTGTCCCTTCCCATGGCAGGGGAGTTGGAAGGAAATGATCTTAAAAGCCCCTTCCAACCAAAACCATTCTATGATTCTATCTAAAAATACAACTGGAAGGAAAGGCATCCATAAATGTGGATGATAAAAGATGTGCCCAGTCTAACAGACAATAAAACTACACGGATAAAACAGTGTAAAATACCATGAATTAACCTTTGATGGGAACTTGGAAAGGCTTTAGACATTTGAGGAGGGATTTTAGTCAAGCCTTTCAACTGGGAGAAGAGACAAAATGTCACTTCAGATGTAAACAATTTTTCCATAATGTCTTATTACAAGATTCATAATTGAATATTACATTCATTTCCTTTGGTTAAAGCTTGTTTATGCCACTTCTACTCTACTATATCTGTCTCATGCTATTGATACCTTGCACACCAGCTACTGCAAAAACACTGCAGGAACTACTTTATCCTCCTGATACTCTCAGATAGGAAAAGACTTTGATATAGAGCTCATTAGCTGATAGTTTTAATACTGCATCTTTGAGGAAAAACTGGTCTGGGCTGCTCTATCAGTTTTTTTATATCTATTTTACATATAAATTTAAAAACCAGAGTGTCTTTTGATAGAGTTCATATGCCATGGTGCAGATTTCCAAAGCAAAATCAGTTTTTTTGAGCATGCAGTGTATGTCTTCGTGTTGTGCAAATAAGAAATCCTTTATAAGTACCAGCCAGAAATATTCTGCAGAAGAAGAATACAGGCCCCAAATAGCACCTAAGCTGTTCCTCAGGACTGGGGGGTTTGCAGAGACAAATGGCTGCTCTCACAGCAGCACCACAATGAACTGTGTGTATTTCTCCAGCTGCTTGCAACCTGCCTGTCTCCATAGTTACTTCGTGCTGCCACACAAACACACACGGAGCTGGGGAGGACTGAGATAGCAACCAGCTCTTTTGAAGCATTTTCAAAACAAAGCAGCTTCTTTCTTCATCCATTTCCATAGCAGAAAATAGCTTGCTTTGATTTAATTTTCTTTTTTTTCATGAAGAGCATATTAAAGAAAAGCAGAGCTAATTAAATACTTCTTCTGCATTGTATTCTGAATGCTCTGGCTCTTTGAATAGTTGAATGAAAAGTGTCATATGTGGTATGCACTACTTAGGAATTCTGTTAATCTACAATGTAGGAAGGTACAGTCTCTGCTGGGCACCTAACAGCAACCACCAGAGCTTCTGAATAGGTGAGAAGCCTTAATTGCAGTCCGTAGGCCCGCTGTGCCCCGGGTCAATTTCTCTAAGTACATCAAACCACTGAACTCAGTTCCCTACAGCTGGGATTACCAGGTGGAAAGGGCACAACGAGCTCTGCCTCTCGCTGCCAAGCACGACTGACCGCGGGAAGCTGAGGCTTTACGCGCTCGCTTCTGACTCTCACTGCAACCTCAGCCAGCATCTCTCTCATTAGAAACCAACCACTGACCAGAACCTGTGGTACACAGGGGATCAGTCTTGTTCTCTCTCAGCCATTATTTTCTTCTGGAAACACATTTTTCTGTCTGTTGATCCCAGCTGAGACTCTGACTAAGCATCCCGAGTTGAGGTGACGTATTACTACTGAACACTACACAGATCAAGTCTGTACACAACAGCATTTACATGAAAAGGTATTTCTAATCCATCCAGAGCAGTAATACTTAGGTGGGGCACATTAAGAGTTTTAGTTATTTTTGTGCTAAGCAAGACCAAGCAGTTCCACCCTTCTGCTGGAACCACAGTAAGCATTGCTCATTCAAGAAAGCCTTGCTAACAAACAAGGGAAAGAAAACAACTGTTTCAGTCCCACACTGCCAAATTTCCAGGAGGTGTCAGCCACGTTATACAATCCAAGCTCTCCAACAAGGTACATTTTGACGAATTCTTCCTTCAACAACTGCTCTTTGACTGGAATGTGCTGATCTACAGCAGTGTGCTTAAATCTTTTACACAAAAAGAGGACATGTGACCTTGAAGACATAGAAGCACATTACTGAAGGCAGATGCAAGTGTTTAGTCCCCACACAGAGTGTCCTCTCCATAGCTATCCTTCCCACCCTGCTGTAAGCACAGTTGCTCCCAGTTCCTTTGGCATGTGCAGCCAAACACCAAGCACACAGAAAGCACTTCTCAGGCTGGCCTAAGTGTCCCAGGCAAGCACAGTCCCACCAAGCACAGGTTCTAGGACATCATCTCATTTCAAGTAACGGTCCATGGTGTTTCTAGATGAAAGGGATAGTCAGGCACAGGCAAACTTCAAACCACAGGTGGATTGCTTTTTTGGTTTCTTTGTTGTTTTGGTGTGGTTTTCTAAAGGTTGAAAATCTGGAAGAGTTTTGCATACTATGCTGATACTCCTTAAATCTCCTAAAGACTGTGTATTTTCACTTCTGTGTAGTCTGCAAAAGTGATTTTCACTCTTGTGTAGTTTGTGTGTTTTTAGTGTAGTTCAAAAAAAAAATTTATGCTGCACAAAATACTCTTTCTTGTCTAGAAACATGGACTTCTACAGTCATTTTATTCACTGAAATGAGAATTAAGGTAACAGAAAACAATTTTACTTTTGATTTTATATCGGGGGCTTTTCACTTATTACTAGTTTTATTCCTTGTGGAGGTTGTCCCTCTGTCCATGAGCTACCTGCCTGTATGACCTGGAAAATGAAAGACTGAAAGTAAAACTGGGGCATTCATGAAAATGTTCCACCCAGCCAGGTATATACCCAGGTGAATACAGCCTAGGAGATGAGGAAGAACCGTGAGTAGCTTATTCTTCTTCCACCTAGCATTTCAAATTATAAGCTATTCTGTCATGCACTAAAATAACATTTCAAACTTTTCTTCCTAACTACGAAACTTCTGAAAAAAATGAATTATGTTCTCAAGCCAGAGAGTTCCTGAGTCAGAGCCTGACATGCTGCTGTAAGGGATATTCAGACACTCAGTTCACCCTGCTTGCAAAGTGGCTGGCTTCCTTTATGTGAAAGGAGAAGTGCAGGTGGCTAGAGAGGAAATCTCTAGGATCTAAGCTAGGCTGTTTCTCTCCTAGCATAATAATGAGAATTTAAGAAGCATTTTTCCTCTTTTTTTTTCTCAGACATCCCATGCTACAAGAACTTTCATTCAGGTGGTTTTGCATCAGTTTTGTTCTCATGTTGCTGGAAAAAGTGTACAGAACCAAGCTGAGTTCTGCTGGTCTGCAAAGGAGAAGGAAAGAAAAAGGTACCGACATGCCAGCCCAGATGTGTACTGGTGATTGTATCAATCTGCCTTAGATACTGATTAAGCTCACATGTGGTCTCAATCTTCTCTTTGGTCATATACTACATTTCCTTCCTTGGCTTACATGTTTTCTGGCAAAACTTGACCACTGATCCTGACTAATAGCTAATATCATGCTTTTCTTTTGTTTAAACTATATTTCTTCAAAGGTACTGATTTATGCAAAAGTTCTTTGGTAAGAATAAAGCCCCTGGCATTCTCCAAAAATCCAAAGGAGCTAAAGTGAGAAGAATGGAATGTAATTTTCATCCTTTTTGAAGTCTACCTTGTTTAGCTGTTCAGTGTTTCAATTAAACTACCTAATTCTAACAGAAATATGTTTAGTTTAATTCTGAATAATTTCCTTATACATTTAGAAAAAATATTTTGTAGGTATTTTTACAATGCATTTTAAGCATATAAAGCCCATCAAATAACTTCCAACATAGTTCTCATGTATGTATGAAAGTACTATGGAAAAATTACTCACAGCTCCTCCATTCGGTTTTCTCAAGTGTTGTTTTATACAAGTCAAATGCCACAAGTTCCTTTCAAGAAACTATATTTCATTTTCTTATTATGGAATGTCAACCTTTACATAATTACTACTTTATAATACCTATAAAATCTGGCAGTTACAGCAGTGCAGTATACACAAGGGTCAAAGGATTCTTTCATAAGCAAAAAGCACAAAATATTCTGGGGCAAGTGGGATTAAAGTACAGTGAACTTAAAATCAAAGATTCCTGTAAAATTTAAACTGATCAAAAGTTTCAAGCTGCTGCAACTATAAACTAAACCTTTTCTAGATAAGAAATGAACAAAATGTGATATTGACAGGTAACTGACACCACTGACTCTGTGAGCACTCACAGCTCTATTAGAAGGATGAAATTAAGATACTTTCTCATTTCACTTCTGTGAAATTTCATTTTCATTGGGGAAGGATGGGATGTGTGAATTGTTTTTGTAAAGTTCCATGCTTTTCCAAATGAAAGAGTATGAAACACGTTGTTGATTCTGGCACTCCAAACAGTATTAACACAAGTTTCCACACAGAATTTGTATCTTTTATGCACCTTAAGACTTTGATCCAAAGCTAAGAAAGGTCATCCTAAACCCGTTAGCAAATATAAACTGAAGTCTCTTGAAGTGCATATAAATACTTCATCTCCTGTTGGACTGAGATTTCCAGCTGGTCAATTCTTTAAGTAGAGAAGAGCATCTTTTGAAAAAGAACAGAACAAGTACTATGGAAGACAGGCCTTCCTTGAATATTATACTGTGGGAAGGCATTCCCAACACTGACTCCATCTGCAAGTCACTATAAAGGGTTCCCATATAGTGGGAACAGCTATAGCATTCACAAGTCTAGTTCTGAAAAGATCCAGAAACCACTTCTAATCCTGCCAAAAGACAAACTGCCAAAATGCTAATCTAAAATTCTTTAGATATCAGTGGCCACAACCACTACAGCAAGTCATTTGGCACAGCAAGACCAGAACAACATCAAAGTGTCCTGTGCTGAGCCTTCCCATCTACACTGTATGCAGTTCAGGAATTTTGTTTCAGACTGTATCTAGCCTGATTTCCTGGACCAAACATGCTTTGAAGCTGTTACGAGAGTCAAACCCAGTGATTGATTCTTATGCATTCCTCGGATCCAGAGAGCCATTTGGTGCACACCTGGAATGGAGGTTCTGGTTAGTTTCCTCCAGAAGAAACCCAGCCCATGCAGAGAAAAATCCTTATGCAGTAGGTGGGGACATTGTCTTCAAAACTGTGCCACTGCTCTGAACCAAAGCCTTAACCTTAGGCAGACAGGTACCTACTACTGTCTTGATTCTTCAGGCTTTTTATCTTCTGATAAACCTCCCTCCTTACACTTCTTTTCTGGACTAAGTTTGTAGCTCTCAGTCCTCCCTTAGACTAACCAATATTTTTCCAGTTATTGCTATTTCCTGACAAACCTTTCACAGTAACTTTTTTCCTCTAAAAGTCGCGTTCAAATAATAATCAAGTGAATGACTGAAATGAAATAAGTGATTTTCACGCAGTATTTCCACTACTCTCAGATAATACTTCCTTTTCTGTAACAAATGTTGCACTCATCAAGTTCAACATCCACTAGAAAGTGAACATCTTACAGGGCAAGATGTTTTTGCTTATCTGGACATTTTATTAAAATGCTCCACTTCCTTCAGCAGCTGTGTTCATGATGATTACATGTAAACTACATGTTACCACATCACATCATTAGATGATGGTACAGATGAAGAGACATTCTTGAAACATTAATTTCTGTCTTAGGTGTCCACTTTTCTCAAAAGCACTTTCTGAAGTAGCTTAAAATTACGTGGATATGAAGTCATTACTTCACCCGTATGCACATAGAAACCTCAATGCTTTCTGAACCCAGGTCAAGTAGGGTCCTGGTGTTTCCCTAGCTGAGTTTCTGGTTGGCCTGTGCTACCCCTGTCCCACACCCAAACCCTCCATGAAAGTGCCTGAGGTGTCCAGAGCACACCACGCTTGGAAGGAAAGCCTGGCATGGCAGAGGGTCCTGCTCTCTGTGGAGACAACAGGACGTGGGGATCCAGAAGCTTATCCTTAGCCACTGGCAGCAAAAGCTGCAATTGAGTGCTAATGGGCTGAAGTGAGCCACTAATGGCAGTCTCTGTGCTCACTTCAGTGTGGCACTACTTCAAAGAAGTTTCCTGAAAGAAATGTAAGGGTTTTTTCACTTCTAGAAATTCTCTAATTAATAACCTTTTCTGCTGACAGCTATGATTTTAGTTACCTAAATGTTCTTAAATGCTGAAATGGTTGTCTTTGAGGTTCTCCAGAAGTCTCAGGTATCCTATGCCTGCTGCCCATGAATGCTTTTGCCAGTGGCAAGCCCTACCACGCTTGTGTGATTGATGAGACTTTCATCAAACATATTAAGAAGTAAAGCTTCAGTCCAGGGTCCTGGGACTGGCGAGTCCTTAAAACACAAGGCGTTCCTATCATCCCAGCATGACTCAACTTGCTGTCCAAAAAACAGATCCAGCAGCCTTTGATCTTCAAAGATGACAGGGAACAGCCTTTGAGGCAGCCAAATGCGTCTTTCTGCATTACCAGATTGCTACAGAGACAGGCAGATGGGTGGAGCAGCCTCCACGCTCCTACCATAGGAGCAGCCCAGCTCTGGGTTAAATTAGAGCAGCACTGAGCAGTATATATGGCAAGTGAGAGAAGAGATCCCAAATTCAGCTGTGCAGTTGCTAGGTGGGACCACCCTGTTCATAAACACATCCAAGAGACACTTGTTTGTCTACAACCAAGTCAGAAAGGCAGTCACAGAAATGGCACACCTGGACACTGAATAACCTGCTTCAAAGGCACCTTGCACTAGGTACCTAGCTACATCCCACATTTGGAAGTATTTTAACACATCTGTGTGAACCTTTTGTCCTCAGGTCAACTGTAACAAGAAATCAGATGCACAAACAATGAAAGTTTTATTGCTGTAACTGAAAGTAAAAATCTCTTACCTCTCCAAATGCACCCCTTCCGATCACTTTTATAATTTCAAAGTCATCTCGATGAAGTTGCATTTCCTTTACCAATTTTGTAAATGGTTTTGCTGTTAAAAAAAAAAAGAAAAAGAAAATTCAGTTATAAAGAGAAACATTGCAAGCCAATCCATAAGCTGGAGGTCAAAAGTACTTACTGCATACCCAGAGTAAGAGCAGATTTTCAACTATTAAAACTACAGAGGGGAAAAAAGCTAATTACACTATTTAATTAACAATTAAAATTTTTTTAGAAGTTCACATGAATGATTCTGCCTTGCTGCTAGTAAGAATATGGAGCAAAGTAGTCTTTCAGAAGGATTTCCCCCCATTTCTTTAGGGTTTTGTGAATCAGTGAAGGACCACGTGAAAGGGAGAGCTCATTCATTCCTGGTAAACCCTATGGACAATCTGTCCTACCCTGCAGGTACTAGATTAATTCTCTTCTTAAGTAGAATGCAGCTTTACTTTTATTATTTCAGCTAGTACCAGCTAAGGCTTTAACAACCCAATCTCAACAGATAGCTGTCTCTACTCAACAGCAGTGAAACCATTTCCCACAAGATCTGTGGCTAATTTAAGGTTTTTACTTTGAACTATCTTTTCTGCTAAGCAACATTCACCAGATCTCAATTAGCCCAAGTACTGAAGGGCTGCAGTCTAAAAAGATACCCAATGATTAACTAACTTACTTCATTCTGGTGGTCCCACATTTCCCAAAATATTTGGTGGATGAATTCCACTATACCTGCAGGTCCATCAGTTTTTCCCTCTCCAGATCCCATTCAGAACACTTTGTTTATTTCTAGCATATCACAGCATGTGGATCATATTTAGATAGAACGTTTGTTACAAGTCACTACTCTGAAGACCAGATTAATAAGGAAAAACAGTGGTGCAAGTGCAAGTGCAAGCAAACTGCACAAGGGTGAGTTTGCACAAGCACAGCAGCAGTTTACTCTTCAAACTAAGCACAAAAGGACTGCTGCTCTTCACCTCATCACAAACACTATTAGACTAAAAAGACCAGAGCTTTCCAACATAAGTATTTTTTCCCATCTGCAACTGAATAAAACATCACAGAACTGCTACTTGTAATTCAGCCCAGACTCCTGTTTTACTTCACCTAACATTATGATTAAGCTAATAAGTTATAAGCCAAACAGAATTCCTACAAGAGGGGTCACTGCCTTGATGGTGTATTTCAGATGTTAACACAAACAAACCAAACCTTACAAGCACACAGAGATACAGAAGTCTGAATTGGAGACTGAAAATTTCATTATGAAGTCTAACCAGGAATGCCTGAAAACCTCTCAGCAAAAAAAAGTTAACTGATAAAATAATGAAGAAACAGCTGCACTGAAGAACAGCCATGTTGCTTCTTTGTACTTAGGAGGGTGTTACTGAAAAGGCTTCCTCCAGAACTAATACCCCTTTCACTGAGAGTTTCTTGTCTATCTAAAGCATGAAATTTAAAGAATGAGACTCTACGAGATTTTCTGCTAGACTCTGGGCAGAAATACCAAGCACACTTTCCCTCACCACAAGGTCACTGAGACTATCACCTCAAAATCATTTCCACTGAACTTCCCCAGCATCACCACCTCAGAAAGTTAGAGACCTATACCAGTCCAATCAGACACCTGTACAAGTAATACACCACAGCAGTCAGCAGTGCTACTGTTTTGCAAGGTTCTCTCACCTCCTTTCCATCAAACAAACACAGATGGAGAAAACACAACTGCAGACAAGAAATAAACATGAAAGTTCCCTTATTAAGTACGGGTTTACTACTATAGAATGCTGGTCATTGAATTAATTTTGCAGAACAACAGCTTCTTTTATTAGAATTCAAGGGGAAATGAAATCTAGTATTTATCTCTGGAGGACACTAACCCAATAATAAATTTTGTTTTAAATAAATAGCAATTTTTAGCATAATTATACTTAAGTAAATGGAATATCAAACTCAGAGAATCACAGAATGATTTGGGTTGGGAGGGATCTTTAAGATCATCCAGTTCCAAGCTCTCTGCCATGACAGACAGCTTGGCAAGGACTCCTTCCACTAGACCAGGTTGTTCAGAGTCCCATCCAGCCTGGCCTTGAACACTTCCAAGGATGGAGCATCCACAACTTCTCTGAGCAATAAAATAATTGGTTTAAGTATAAAAAGCCCTGCTGCTGTAATGACAAGCAACTTTCAAAGCCAGAAGACACAAATCTATTAAAGTTCAAGCTGTCTTGTACACTCAAAAACCCCCCTTATATCTTACATTTCTGGTGACTGGTGACAAAATATTTTATTAATTCATCTACAAACTTCTGTTTGGAAGTGTATCAAACTTCACACCACTAAAACCAGAATGCAGTTTAGAAATGCATGAAGTTGTATAAGAGCAAGTTGATTTGTTTTGTATTTTAATATTAATAAATATTTTTTATCAAGCAGAGCACATATTAAGTTTCAGTAAACAGAAGAAACAGAGGCTCCAGGGAAGGGCATTACTGCTATCTTGCTAGAAATTGTATCCTTGAAGAAGGAAGGATGGGCAGCCCTCATTTTCTTGACCACCATTTCTGTTAAAATCTCCAAGAGTCCTAGGTCCTAGGCTGGTCCTGCTTTTTCCATCTCAATTGGTCAACTGAAGAACTAGTTAATAAAATCAACTCGTTTAACATATGTAAATTAAAAGAAATATTCCCTCCTAGAAGGAAGTTACTATTTTTACAAGCCATTTGTGCATTTTAATAATGTTCATTTTTGGTATTCAGTGGGTGTTGGTGTCCAGAAACACTGCAGCTTCAGTGATCTCTGTCTTAGAAAGCACCAAACATCAACATTTTTGAATGTACAGAAAAATTTTAAATTTGGTAGGACTTCCCCTCAACTGGAAAAATTCTGAGTCTTTGGCAAGGCACCTAAGATTCCTTAAATGTAAATAAAATTGAGTGTCAACAGAATCTCATGATCACAGAAACTACAACAGCAGTTACAGAGTAGATCAGAGCTCAGAGGAGGCAACAGACCAGTAATTTATTTAAACTGATATATACTTCACTGGCATTTTGAAGTAGCACCCTGTTTACAACAGGATGTGACCTGCTGCATTTAAGTACTGGATTCCACAATTTGTACCTCTTAGTAAGTTAAATAAAAAAATATTTCCTATTTGCATTCCTGCAGTTCTCCCAGGAGGCTGCTATTCCTCAATCTGCAAATATGCAGATCAGTAGCATGCACAGAACTGGCAACACTGAGTGAGGAGAAACTTGCACCAAAAAGCATCAGAGACAGACTGTGTCCACTGTGCTTGCCACAATAATGCCAAGTGATTTATCTCTACCCAACTGGTAAAAAGAGCTACAGCTTCTTCCTCTACATATCACTATTTGATAAACAGGGAACTCAAAACAATCTCCATATACCGGAATGAATAATTACTTTTGATCCTAATATTGAAGGCAGAACTTATGATCTGGAGTTGATTTAATCCTTAATGAAAATATTTCATCCTGGCAAACAGAAGCATTAGCTGTACTGGGGGTTTTGTTGGCAGTGATTACTGAATTTTGTTATATATACACACTGTTGTCAGGGTAACATTAGCTGCAAGTAATTGCAAGGGATTGTTTATTCATGACTGTGAGGATGTAATCAGAATTTGGGGTAGACATTCTATGTGCAGTAACTTTGTATGCACCACTGCCTTTTCTCTCAAGCTGATTTTGCATTATTGTACTTATTCTTGTTTGCAAGAAGGGTGTTTTCTATAACGCCAGGCAAGGAAAAAAAAAAGCAAACCCAAACAACCGATTTTCAGAAGCCAAGTAATGTATGCTCTCAAGAAAATAGTACAAAACAGTAACAGTTGATGTTTTGATTCGTAACGGGAAGTGAAATGCCAGCATTTATTTCTTCATTGAAAACCAGGGTACATACGAAAGGCATAATTCTCCACACACAAATTCTATTCTGATCATATTCTCCTCTTCCACTGATAGATGGGATTAGGATGTTTTGTTTACACAGAAAGAAAACATCAATTTGAATGATTTGAAAACACAATTTAAATGTTTTATTCACAGGTAAATAGGTTTGTGATTTAGGTTTGAGAGCTGGTGCATCTACACTGCAGTCAATCTGTACTATGCCACCAAACAGAAAATATTTGGAGGCAGTTTCAGAATGACTGAAAGCTGCAGGAAATGCCAGTGGAGATGGTCTGACACAGCAGACTGGGCACTCTGCAGCACTGCCCCAGGAATGGGTGCACACTGGCCTCACATGTCAGATTTCCTCTCATTTCTCAAAGCAGGTCAGGAAAGGATGGCAGTGTTGTCAACACCACCCTCAAAAAACAATGGGTCAACTCTTCCCACCTACAACATGGCTAAAAATGAGAACTGTCAGGGTATGTTTTGAATTTCTACTCTCTGTTCATGTTCTGGACCATTCAATTTTCATCAATAATTTACCACCTGGAATCACAGAAGCTAACACTTAGATTGCAGTGAACAAGAGACAACCAGCTGGATTATGATCACTGCTGCTTCAGTAGTGGAGTTACCCCAGGACTCTCATTTGAGGACTCCTCCAATTCTGTTAGGCAGTACAAGTTTCCAGAAATTCACAAAAATCACATAGCTGAAGCTGCCAAATGTTCAAGAACACCTGATGTTTTGTATCATTGGCAGCTCCAAGTTTTAAATAAATGTGACAACCACGAGAAAATAATACACAGACTCACAGTTCAGGTTGAAAGGGACTAGCTGGTCTCTAATCCAACCTCCTGCTCAAATCACAGTCAGTACTGATTTCAGACCAGGTTACTCATGGTTCTACCTGGTCAGGTTTCAAAAACTTCCAGGGATGGAGACTCCATGGGCTCTGTGGACAACCTGTTCATGTAACAGACTGCCTACACCAGACAGTTTCACAGTTCCGAACTGATCCTGTAAGTGATGTGGGGTTTAAGTCATTATATAACACAATAACAACATTCAGGTGGATCTACCCTGAAGGTATGTCCAAACTGTCTGGTCACACAGAAATTCATCTGCCACCATGCTCCCTTTATCGCCTCATCCCCTCTACAAAACACTGTGGTAGGAAACTATGCGAATTGCAAAATATTACTGTCAGGGAAAAACAAAATGACGCAGATAACTGTCTGTGGAGCCGTACTCCCACCAGGCAGATCCAGTATTTTATTTAAGATGTTTTCTTTGGAGGAAGAATATGAAAGAGCAGCGAATTTTACCATTTCCCTCAACCATCCCTCTTAACTTACATTCTAGAAATCAAGTAACTTGTGTGCCCTCTGTGCACCCTTTTCAAAGAAACAGCGTTCCTATGATATTGCTACTAAAACAGCAGGCTGGCAGGTTTAACAAGTTAGTGCTTGCATACATGTCTTGGGAGATACCCACACCCAGGTAGCCCCAACCTGCTTACTAAGGTGATAAATACCTGTTACAACCCACACTTGAGTTTTAAAGAAGTACAGTCCTCTTGTATCAGATTGTGAAATTTTCCCTGTATTTTAGAAATGCAAATTTGTTTTTATTCTTCCATCCTATGCTGACTCCAGTTTTAATTTTTCCAAATATAGATCCTTGCTTCCCTTTTCCTGTGCTGGCCTGTTTCCTCTTACTGTCTACCTCTGTGAATGCTTTTTTTCAGTCTGGTTTCCTAAGGAAATAAGGTATGTGTGATCACACTGCTGGGCATTCTGAGGCCATTCCTCTCACCCAGTACCTTTTGATCCCAATAAAGACCCTTCATAACTCCTTTACCAAATTTCACTGAAGTTGTCCAGAGACACAAAGCTGCTACAAGTTTTACTAAAAAAATGACAGTGAATAGGAGACACTCCCAATATCACCTCCACTAAGGGAACAGTGGCAGCAGGAATGCAACAAGCACCTGCTTAGCTGGCAGCCAGCACACACCCAGACAAAGCAGACATACCTCACTGTCCAGGCATGAAGGGACAGTGGGACAATACTGCACAGAGGGAAGAAAGGAAGTGTACAGCAGAAAAGAGAAGGTCATACAGAGGGAAGGACAGGGGGTTATTCCACTGAGCCTAGTAAAGGAGATAAATACCAATTTACAGGAAGATAAACTTCACCAGAATTCTGCTGTTCACAAGTCAAAGGTGACACATGCTCACATGCTGTGTTCTCTGATACACTTTCTGCTGGGCCTTTGACTTCTGCCATGCCCTCCCTCCAGTTTTTATAACATACATACACACACTTCACTTACTCTGTCTCTTGCTCAATGACCCAATTCTTCATCATTCATCAACATCCACTGGACCAACGCAGTGGTGCAAGACTCTTGGTTATCACTACAATGACACAAACTCCATTGGCTTCAAAACTAGAGAAGCACAACCTGGTCCTCTTGCAGTGCCTGCAGACCTTGCAGAACAGCCTATTGCTACAACACTGCTTCACACGCTGTCAGAGTCCTCTTCATTCCCTGAGCAAGGCCAGCCACTTTTACAGTGGCTGGTGCTGTTCTCCTCTAACAGTACCAATCTGAACTAAAATGCCAGTAGAAACAGACATACACGAACACAACAGGAAAAAAGACTGAGGCTGACTTTTCAAGACAGAAGGTGGTAACCAATTATTAAGCTAAATATCAAATTGTTACTCTTTATTTGGCATATAAATGCTTAAAAAGCCTTCAAGCTTTCTGAAGACCTATTACACAAAGGTATCCATTTGCAGCCAGTTATGGATTTTGCTTCATTTTATGAAAGTTTTCTGACATAGATAAAAGAACATCTGAGCACCTTCAATCAGATACCTTGCTGACACTTAACAGAACTATGAATTTGGACAACATTTGGATTAGATGATTATGTGCAAAACCCCTCAAAGGTGTAAAAGGATAAAAACATCATTCATTTAGGCATAAACCAGGATCCAGTGTTTGTAGCTTCTGCATCTTGCTCAGAACTGGCTTTATCAGTTACAGAGGAACTGATTGTGGCATTTGGAATTTGTACACTAGTCTGTGATAACTGCATGAAAAATTCATCACCAAGCTAAAGGCTAATGGCATTGGGGAATGCTTTCAAGAAAAATATCAAATAGTAGTTCTGATGTTGATCCCATTAGTGTTGCTAAATTTGCCAGCAGAAGAGCAAGGCATTTACCTTGAAACATCATCTGTGTTCACTGTTATTCTTTTTGTGTGGCAAGCCCCAAAAGCAAGTGCCATGCAGAAGGACTCAATCAGCAGCAGTATGCCAGCTCGCTGATGAATGTTACCACAAGCATTTAGCAGCTGGCTATCTGCCTGCCTGGCCCACTCACTGCTTTCCATGCTTACAATGAAAGGACATCAAAGATAACACTCCAGGTTTGTACAGACTAGTACTGAGGAACACACAGATGGTTTCCAGTAGTCCAAGTGACAAAACTCATTGCCATTTTAACACGGGCCAAGGCCACTGCATGTCTTTGAGAAAGAACTAAATAGAAACAGAGTTCTAGCAGGTGAGAGGAAGTGTTGGCTCACACATCCAAAGAAACACACCAAATGACTATTTGCTGTATTCAAGACCTTTGTTTACCAAAGGGAAAATAATAGGTAAAATAAAAACCACATGCCAATCAGACCATGGTGTGTGCTAGGACTGCAAGGGATGCAGGTACAAGGAGAGGAGCCTGACATCAGTATCAGAGGGTGAAGCTCACTGCCTAATTTCTTACTTTACTCATGCTACTGTCACTGAATGATCTAAATTTAGGGAATTACACCTTGGTTTCTAGAACCAATTCAGGAAGGATTTGTCTGATTTATTTATTAATATTGAAGCTGATCTTGGAAGATGGAACTGTTAGTACTAACACTGAAGAAGAATGTGACTGTAAACAGTATTTACTTAGGGAAAGCCAGAAGTGACTTATTATGCTTCACAAAATGTAGTATTTCAGGATACTGCTGTCAGGACACAGGCTTCTTTAAGCAGGAAAATACACTGGACAAAAAACCCTGAACCTTTATAACTCATAAGGGCATTCCAGAAACACTCAGCAGTTTGAGATTAAATTCTAGCCCAACTCTCATGGGAGAATGAAGAAAGCCCCTAGAGAAACAGTGCTCCTGACTGCACTTGGTAGTCTAGTTTTTCATACCTCTTTCCAACTTGCCACATTTGTTTGGGAGAGGAAGAGCTGCCATGCTTCTCTAACCTCTTCCTAAGCTTTTCCCTAAGATTCCCAGCTCTTTCATCAGACTATGTACCAACCATGGATTTCCTGGTGGTCCATCAGCCTCTTCAGCCTTAGACCCTTCACTGACTAAACAATGAGCAGAAGTCCAACAACATTGGCACTTTCTGCAGAGACCAAAACAAATGTATCTTGTGTCTACTCAAATTTTGTGAGGTTTTCAAAGATGGTACTTTCCTTCCTCTTAAGTCTTGCTAAAAAAACGCAAAGAAAAGATTACTATTCCACAATAAAGAAACTTTTCAGCTCTTTTATCACTGTTGATATCCAATGTCTTCATAAGCTTCCTCTTCAGTCCTTTTATTTTCCTCAAGATGTAATACCCAGCACATGTACATCAAGCCATAAATAGATTTTCCTTGGGACTGTCTGACATCCCAGACATTTGAGACAACTGAATAGGGAGCAACATGACCACTCCAATCCGGGAAATTCATTCTACTGCTGAAAGAGTTCATCCTTGTTCCTTCTCACCACACTCCAGTCTATTGTTTGGATCATCATCAGCCTCACGTGGTTATGTCAAACCAGGAAACATTTTCAGGTGAAAGCTAACTTGTCTATCCCATTCCACCCCCTCCCACCAAACCATTAATGCAATGTGACTCCCATACAGCTGTGACACTGGAGCCCCAGCCCAAGGCAGGGAGCAAGACGAGGCTGGAGAAGGGCAAAATGGCTTTTGGAATTGAGGTGAATGTGGTGTGGAGTGTGGCAACCATGGAAGTGACTATACCAGAGCCTGTTTCTAGTCAACCTACACCACATTAGGACAGGCTCTTCCAAAACACACATAAAACATTGTAAGAAACACCACAGAATGCAGTATCTGTTTAATTTAGCTTTATTTGTGCCTCAATTTTTCTGTACTCCTAGTGCAGGGCCAGATTTTGCAGGTGTTGGAGAGGTCATTTAAGCCACAGCAAACAGCAATCACATATTAAAGCACATCAGTAATGGAAAAATTGTTTCAGGGGGTTTATATGAATCACTAGTTCCAAACAGTAAAATTTCAATGATTCTATTTCTTTTATTCCATAACAACATTGTAAATATTACTAAAATCCACTTATTTTACTGCATGATGAATAATCTTAAAAGCAGTTAATAATATTTTGTAGAACAGCATGAGAATTACAACTGCTCAGAAAAAAAAGTGGCATTTTTCAGATGGTTTCAAAGTAGAGATTAAGAAAAACTCTAATTTGAGCTCACCCAAATTTCAGTAACATAGGATGAAACAAAATTTCATCAGACCCAGCACCTCTTGCATATCCTAAGAAATAAAACATTTCCAATCTTATGACCACACTGTGCTGATATAAGCATACATACACATTAATTAAGGCACCACTTACATCATCAATGTATGAGTAAAGTTCTAGTTCCTGACTGCATGCTTCATTTCATCTTAGAAGTAAAACTTAACAAGAAAGCAGCATAGCTGTTTTATCAATCACTTGCAGTAAATGCACATATTTTTTTTCTCCAGATATACACAAGATTTTCTCCCAAGTTACTATAAACATAATACATGCATTATGTAACAGAACAATTTACACTGGTGCTGTATTTACCACATATTTACCACATGCCATCTCCTTTATTTTTAGAGCTTAGAGGTTTCCAGTAAGTTCTTCTTGCCAAAGCACCCTACACAAATGCACCTACAGTGACAGGAGTGAAATCCACCTTATGATGCATCCCTTTCCTCTGCTTATAAATTTAGAGTGAAGTAGTTCAATGACACAACTGTAGTGGATCACTGCAAGCGGAGGGGCAGTTCCACAGATCTGCTCTCTTCCTTCTATCAGCTCCAACAAATCCAGCTGGTCTCACCTCACTGACCTGACTCTACTCACTAAACCAGCAGGATCCCAAGCTACCAAGACACAGAACACAACTATCACCCTGCAGTTGAAGAAATTGAATCATCATCGCTGAAGGGTCGGGAGAGGCTGCTACGCCAGCAAGCGAGGAGGGTGAAGGAGCAGAGGTTTCTTCAGAGCCGCTGCCTGAAGTGGCACCGGGCGTGAGGGATGAGCTGCCCACGCCTGCGCCGCGTCCCGCTGCTGCACAGGGGGCCTGCCCTGCTGCTAGCACACAGCGAGCGCCAGGGAAAGCTGCGCAAGGAAGCACAGCCAAATGACAATTACCTTTCCCCTGACACTTCAGTTCCCAACCAGATCAACACCATAAACCAGGGAATACAAGACTGAGGGGATGGGACAATTAGGTGAGCTTACAGTGCTACAGAACCACACCTGACTTTTATTTTTTTTTTTTATGGCTCAAGGCTGCAACACTACACATATAAATACCCTGAGCTGTTTTTCAATTTCAAGAGTTCAGGTAGCAACAGCTACTTTAAGAACAGGTGTGGCACATCTTTCTCTTCACTCCACTTCCTTCTAAATGGCAGTGGGCAGGAGGACATTTTCTCAGACATTACTCACCCTGTTTCAAAACTTGCCTGGAGCTTGAGGTCTAATTAAAAGGTCACTGAAAGTCAGATTTTTGCCGTAGGAAAAGGCCACAAAGACATTCGACAAGCAATTACTGTAACCAGGCACAAGAATATTTGGAGTAGCTCAGGTTACTCAGAAGCAGAGAAGAGGGAATTGTCTTTAAATCTGCAGAGAATACTAACAAGTCCCCTGCTAAGATTTGCTACACATTATAGTGGATGGCTCAGAGTGGCTTTTTTATTATTATAAATATTCTCACTTCTTCAGTTCCCCCTCTAGACCAAGAATCTAGAGCCAAAGCTATTCTGCCTTGCACTACTCATTCCAATACCACTGGCTGGCAACAAGCAAGAAGAACATTTACAGCAGCACTACTTTCACTGGCTTCAAGTGCTAAAGGTCACTACCAACAAAACCCAGGGCAAGCAGGGCATCAGGAGCATGGCCAGCTGCCTGTAACAGGAAAATCACTGGGGTTTGGGGTGTTCAGAAGGTAAGCACATCTCCAGAGGGCATATCAGCATGCATCCTGACAATTAGCTCAGACAGGATGTAAAGTGAGTCGAAAGGGAATACAGATACATCTCTCAGCCTTCCAATGCGTGAGGAAACTTTACCCAGATAAGGCAACATGCTTCTAATTTCACCGTGCAAATTTTCCTTCATGTCTGACACTGCCTCAACACATTCCAAAATTTGTCTGTATCTATTCCCAGGCTTTCCACATAATACAGTTAACATTTAAAATGGACAAGAAAGGTCTAAATTTTTACCAGGAGTAGGGGGGTGGGGAGAATCTACTGGAAACCAGAAAATCCTACCCCTGGCCCTAATTAGATGAAGCTTTCAAAAACTGGAGTCAAACTATAAGAGAATGGATCATTAGCAGTACAGATTTTTTTTTAAGTGCTCATGGCTAAAAAAAAAAAAAAAAAAGGCCAAAAATCTTAATTACCAATGAAATAAACCAAGAAGACTGCAGAATCCTGTTTTAAATCCTGTTTTAAAACATTGCCCATTTAAGTTATCAGCTTCCTAGCATCAGCTTATTATTCTGAAGTTTCAAACTGACCAGGACCATAACATCTGCTCTTAAATAAGAAAAAAAAATCCACTTAAAGCAGGTTTTGGTTTTTTTAACACACAGTGAATACCCATGAAACAAAACATTTTGGATAAATGATAATCTAGAATTTTAGACATATGACAGTTTATACAGGTAAAAAATTTTAAACTCTCCTTCAAATCAAAAAGTCATTGTTAGGGGAGGCAAATCTTGGAACAGTTAAGAGTGAATTTTTAAAATCTAACTGATTTAGAGCATGACTAAAGAGCTTTAACATCACATGTATATGCAAAGCATACAGAACAGGAAACTAAAAATAGAACACCATGCCCCTTCCTAGAGACATTTCCAAGTCTCCAAGCATTATAAATTCAGCTTTCTCTAGTACAGGCAGGATGAAGTTCTTCCTTCTTATCTCCCCCTCATTCTGTATTTTTATCATGCTTTTCTATCCAAATTTTTGCTAATTATGTACAGTACACTGAATAAGCTTTCCCCTTATCTCAGTATTTTGTGTATCAAAGAAAAGTTTTGGTTTTGTTTAGTATTTATAGCCCATCTTTTCCTAACATCTTCGCTGTGATATATTTCAGAAATTCTTAAATCCAGTTTCTGGATCATGATTTTAGGAAAGCTCTCAAGAGACTTCCAGCTCACATGACATGCTGTTTAATGGACATGCTTCTAGGCATTCCCAAACTACTTGTAGACTCCTGGAATCTTGTATCCTCCACACTACCATTCCAATTCAGATCATACCTCCCCTTACTGCACACTCCAGCATGATCAGCAGCAGCCCAAGATCCCTGGGCTCTAACTGCTCCCTCTTTCTTACATATTCTTAAAACCAGTAGGGAACAAAAATCTGTTCACTGTACTCACAACTGTAAATACCACATCTCACCTCTATGTCTTGTTCCTCAGCTTTTCAAGTCAGGCATATCAAGTGAGGATCATCCCAGAAAGTGTTTATATCAGGTGCAGTATCTTAAAGCATTCTGCTTTTGAGCCTGTTGTTTTAAACACAAGTTTTCAGTTTTGTACACTCCTCCTTACTTAAAGTGCAACATTATTCACATGCCATCTATGTTTAATAAACACAATATCCATGATCCTTTTGCCTTAAGATTTCCATGCATTTAAGCAGAGAATTCCTTTTTTTTCTTCCTCATTTACAGTCCATCTAGACGGGTGTGTTGATTTCAAAACAGAAAATCAGGTACTAAGACATTCAGAACAAGCTTGTAGTAGGCTGGCAATCTCAAATCTTCATCTATACCTCAGGCTCCATCCTGCTGGCTTCCAACCTTTTTCTTTACTCATACTTGGAAATAACAACCAAACATTTGGAAGCTTCTCTGCAACACCAGGGTGAGCACCTTGTGCATGCCAGTACAGATGCAGCTGGAAAACCCTACTGGTGTAGATGTGCTTTCACAAGTTCACATTTCCAGAATAGGAACCAGTAAAGATGCATAAACTTCTTTCCAGAAATCTTCTGACATAGTACTCGGCCTCTGAGGAGGCCACAAGCAGAAGAAGTGACCACAAACAGAAAACCAAGGAATTTCAGTCAGTCTACAAAATGTTTTAACCTACTTCAATGCAACTGCAAACTACTATAGACATTGAGCCAATATTTACACAGAGAAAAGCCAAATGATTGCCCTTCTACTTTCTTACATATCATTTCAGTTATATCCCATTTCTTTTTCTTTTTCCATATAGAATTTAATATTTTCCTTTACTAATTTGTCTCTGGTGTCATCTAAGTAAACCTTGGGTACTTTGCCCATTTCGTGATTGTTTTAGCTCTTAAGTAATATTTTCCACTTGCAACGACTCACTTTAAAAACACATTCAGTCCCAAACCACAATCTTATAAAGACTGTCAAACTCTTCATCCTTTATACTGTATTTCAGACAAGCTAGGTTTATTTTTGACATTAGTATTGTGGAGCTGAGGTTATGTAATCATTTTCTTCCATAAACTTCTTCAGAATTCTCTAACAGAAATGCCTGGAAGAGTTGTAGATGTTTTTCCTTTACCTAAGATACTCAATATATATGTCACTTAGGGCTCCTTTCTCTTTTTCAGCCTCATGAAAAGGTGCTCAGGACTGCTTGGTCAGTAGTACATTATTCCATCTTTGGACTGCCACTATGAAGCAAGGATGTGACCCTTACCAAAAATGTTTTTAATCTCTTGGTAGTTTCGTGGTCTTTACCACACAGCTTCAGTCTGGTTCTCGTGAGCAAGTACACACACAAAGCAGGCCTCTGGCAGTGGTCTGCAGGACAAAACACCCTGCAGCATTGAGGGGAAAGATGACTTTTTTGTTGATCACATTGTCTGTAAAGTAGTTAAAAGCCTTGAAGACTATACTTCTGGCAGCTGTCCTACTGTTTATACCTTAACAGCTGCAAAATTTCACCTTTATAATAATTTCTTGAAGCTTAACTCTTGTTTCCTATATAATTTGGATTTTAAAACAAGTCCACAGAAGAATCATTAGGGAAAAAAAAACCCAGGTCCATAAAATCTTTCAAACCAAGTATCAGTCCTGATAAAAAAGAAGGCACAGTCATGTGTTAAACTATTCCACTGTATTATCTGCATGAGCAGCAAGGGTCACTTTGTCACCATGTCCATTACAATGCTCAGAAGGCACCAGTCATGACTCTTACACAGGAACAAAAATGTACCTAATCATTTTAAGAAATTTTACAATAGCAGTTTGTGCAGTTGTTGGCAAAAGCTCACTCCTGAGTCACTATTCAGCTGTATTTTAATGGAAGGAAAGAAACATATACATACAATACAACTGTATTATATGAAATCAAAATTTAAGGCATTACTCTTCTGAAGAGCCACTCTCTAAGGAATGCATTTTCAAGGAACCAAGAAGCCACTTTGGAGTCTTATGTGAACATACTCGAACAGATCAAAATCCCCAAGTCTGATAAGAATCTTTGTTATCTCATGTGAAAAGTTTTTCTTTGAGTACCATCAATTCCATCTCTCCTCCATATTTTTTCTTAGCAACATTTTAGTAAAAAATCCCAACTTAAAGTTTACTTTAAAGTACAGGAACTTCTGGAAGTACCAGGTAGAGACATCTGGCTTGATCAATGTTTGTAGTATATTGACCAATATTTTGGACTTTAAATAATGTTTTTTCTACTCCTTTCTAATTCACAGACCTGTTTATTTTTTATTCCAATACTACAAATTTTAAAACAAATACTATGAGTCTCCAACAATCTATTTCTGGATATGTGTTAAAAGATTACAAGCAGACAGTGTTGATTTCCTCTTCCATGAATTGTTATGCACAGCTAAATTTATTTCCTTGCCAATTAATTTTTTTTTATTTTTTTAAACACAGAAGTGATAACAAGCAATCTCCACCCAAGTCCCTCAGAAAATGGAGAGGACAGGTTCTTAAGTGTTATATGGGACATGAGGGGGGAGGAAGAGATGAGGGCAAGGAGATTGAAGTAAGAAGTAGGTCTTGCCCATGCTTTCCTCTTGCAGAAAGATAATCCATTATCTTTCACCAGCTGTCACCCACAGAGCTCTGAAGGTGAATTACTGGAGGAATTACTGGAGCACATTTTCCACTGAGGTCTGTATTATTTATTCTGTAGTTATCAAGCATAGAAGAAAGAGCTATCGTTACCAATGTGCACAATGACTTATTACAGCCATTGACACAAAAGATCATTGCTGCCCTGTGTGCACAAGTGTGCACTGCTGTTTTAAAGACATCACTGCAAAGTGCATTCTCTAAATACAAGTAAGAAATGAAAAGTCTAAAAAATTAAATGAGAGAGGAAATTAGGGCATATGAGGAGGAAAATTATATTTCTCAGTAGTTTTAAGCAGCAAGACTCAGTCCACAGAAAAAGTTATTACCATTACTTCACTATCTGCTTTTTCTCCCAAGGTACCTGCACAGTGTGCAGCTACCAGAGCATCTGAAACAACTACGCAACACTTTGAGAGAAGTTTCTTCTGAAAAATGAACACACATTATAAACTGCTCACAGATACAGTCCTTGCCCCAGAAGGGCAGTGGACCATGACATTATACAGTGCTGTCAATGAATCCCTTCATGACATAGCTGACAATGTATGTTCTCTGAGAAGGGTATCTATCAGACTTCCAGGCATTTAGGAATATGAGAATTTTGAAGAATCTTTTTATTTTCCAAGGGTTTTGCTGTAAGCAAAATACTCAGAGACACAGATATAAATGTAAGCAAAGTCAAGTGCCACTCAGGATGTACAAAATACCCCTAATAAAGGATTCACTTCTTAGGTTTTGTATTTGTACATTGTTATCCTCATCATTGATAGCCCTTCCATAAGCCAATATGATTTTGAAACACTGAATTTGTTGTGCATTTTGGTTGGCTGACCACTATCATCAATCAAGAATATCAGCATTAAAACCATGCAAGTCCAACTTCATGTAAGTCATATGAGTTCTTAGTTTACAGAGGAAACAAAACCCCCCCAGCTAGTACCTCCCATTAGATCTTCCTCTTCTGAGGAAGATTTGTTTCACCCTATTGTTAGCAACTGCTTAGCCAGACTCCTTATAGTGTCAGATATAAGCATATTAGGAGCCTTAGTAGATAGAGATCCTTTGTGATATGAGAACACATCCAGCAGAACAACTAAACCTGTGTTTTTCATAAAGGATGATTCAGGCTCGCAGTCATGCAGGGATGGCAGGCTCTTCTGACAGCTCCACGGAGGAATGCTTTAAAACATCCAAGTGCTATCAGGGCTAACTAGACATAAGGAAACCACACTTGAGAAACAGCACTAGACATAAAATATAGGTTCAAAGTTCTTAAAACCTGTTCTACCAATTCACTGCCAGGAACAAGGAAACTGGTGTTTTCTTTAAATACATGAACAAAATTTAGTTTCCCTTGATTTAGAAGCCTAGTTACAAGCTTGTCAATACTTGTGTTCAGACTGTGGTAAAATGACAGCCAACCAAGGCAACCACCTGAGACTACCAAAAAAACAAGTTGTGTGAACTACTTTACATACAAGAAGATGCTATTTCACATATTGCTTTTCATTCTGAGAAGTAAAAAGAACAACTGTTTTGTATGAGACCAGCCATGATGTTAAATACATCTGTGAACACAGGAAAAAAATAAACTGAACCACAGAGTAAATTTAGGTTGGAAGGGACTTCTGGACATCAGAGTCCACCCAATTACTCAAAGCTGAGATAACATCACAGTTCCATCAGGTGACAAAGGTCTTGTCCAGCTGAGGTTTGTCCCCAGGATAAAGAGCCTCTCATCTTTCTGGGTGACTCTTCTAGTGCAAGATCATCCTCAAGAGGAGTGCTTTTATTTTTCTCTCACAAAGAGTCAGAATCCTCCTTGCCATAGCCTGTGTCCACTGTTTGTCCTTCTTGGCAGTGCACCCAGGAAGCACCAGCCTCTGTGTTCTCCCCAATCACACATGTGGCAGTTGAGGATAACAGTGAGATTCCCCTTCTCCAGGCTGACCAGATCCAGCTATCTCAGGCTTTTGTTGCATCTCACGTACTCCAGGCCCTCACCACATCAGTAGTTTACCGCTAGACTCACTTCAGTTTCCCAGTGGTTTTTCTGCACTGGGAGGCCCTGAACTGGACACAGTGCTAGAGAAACGGCCTCGGAAGAGTGGTGTAAAGACAATAACAAGCACTTCCCTCAGCCTGCTGGCTACACTCTCCAGATGCAGTCCTGTACAAAGGCAGCTTCCATTTCTACAATAATGCACCAGTGACTTTTTCAACCAATTGTTCACCAGGATCCCCAAAGCCCTTCTCTGTAAGGCTGCTGTCTAGATGGTCATTGCCCAACTTTTACAGCTGCACATTGCAAAGCTTTGCACTTGTCAGGCTGAATTTTATGATGTTTCACAGTATGAAAAAGGTATAATACTGTATACAAACAGTAGAAGATGGAATGTAGCATCTGCTATCCCCACCCTCAAAACATGGCTGAAACATTAAGAACAGAAAGTCTATACCTAGACAACCTACAGCTTTGGTTCTGTCAGGATAAACCAGGGCAACTTCTCCTGGTCTGAGCCACTCAAATGCATGCATACCTTTAACACTGATGAAAATTACTGCAAAGCCCTTTCCTAAGGGCAGTAAAAGCTTCTTCACAAGTAGCTTTTAATTTTCTTAATTAAAAATCTCCCATTTGCCTCCTTCCCAAAATGTCAAGGCTTTTATTTTTACAATTCATATCAGAGTCAACTTCAGGATGCCTAAGATTTGATTATTTCTGGCTGTGGATGAACACCTGACTAGGTCATGCCTGCCAGGGTCAAGCCTGCCCAGCACTACATCCAATCCAGTAAATCCTGCTGGCTGGCCCACAACAACAAACACAAACTGATAACCAGAGTTCAGTTGCCTTAATAATCAGTAAATACTTCTAGGGGTAAGATAAAGACAGTCTGTGGGTCTGATACAGCCTCCAGTTAGGCATCCCCACACTATGTTGTCCCATGTTATCTGGAGCACGAGGCCAGAAGAACCACAGTTTAAAAACAACTGTGTGTATATTGACATTATTCCCAACTTAAATATCAACTGTTCAGGAAACCAAAGGCTGAACTAACTGGTAATGGAAGTCTTCAATTAGGTAACAGAGGAAGTTAAGGCAGTCAAGTTAACTCCTCTATGTGGTGATATGATGCCACATGACCTAAGGTGTTTTACTACAACTAAAGCTGGTCTGCAAGGAACATATTTGTGCTTCTTCCCTGTGACACAGCTAACCTGCAACTTCTCAAAGTCTGCTCTGACAGATGAAGTGTTGTGAGTTTAGGAAAAGTACCTATTACCCATTAAAGGCAGAAATATGAAATACCACAGACTCCAGCCTTCACTCTGCACTTACAGCCCAACATCTACCATCTACTGGCTACCAGTTACTCCACTAGGATCTCTAGATCACTTTTAGCCTCTTGTACATGTAAAACTTTTCTTCTCACAGCTGCCTGGAGAGGTCCCATGGCTCTGAATCACAAAAATGTTTCCTTTAAGGTGTGTAACTTGAGAGCATTCCAGAGCAACAATGCCACCCTAAAAGGAACCACTGATAAGGAAAACACGGTGAGATTCCCTCCTTGGCTTAATTTCCTCCTTAGCATACATACTAAAAAGAAAGAAAATGTGGTCAGATATTACATTCCCATTTCATGCTGACATAATGCAAATGATCACAGACTAGATACAGAAACCTAAATCCTTAATTTAAAAATTTCAATACAAATTTCTTACTCGAGTACACCTAACTATAGGAAAGACACTTAACAATAGGAAAAATTTGCTTATTCTCCTTCGGATCCAGAGTCAAAAAATGGCCAGAGGCCTGAAGAACAAAGCCTGCAGAGCTTGCACACTGGGTGTCCATCTCTCAGGGCTAATAGAAGACAGGGCTAATAAGAGACAGACCCACAGCCATGATACACAGAAATGGGTGTGGAGGCAACAACACAGGACAACCTAACTAATCCTATCAGAAAAAGAGCTAAATCTAAAGACTAAACATGCATCTCAAAAAGCAAACCTTTGGGAACATATTTCAAAATGATATAATAGGATCTTAATGCCTGAAGTCACCCTCCTGCTGTTTCTATTCTGCCTTAATTACAGTAAAATAAAAGGCACTCTGAACACTCCAGCTTCCTGTATTGATAATCCAAGTCACATGGGCAGGAATAAGGCTGGCAGCACATAGAAAACCTCCATGAAGAAGCCAACTTTTGAGGAAGGACGTGCATAATGAAGATCATAGAAGCCATGTTCTAACAACATCAGAAATTCTGAGGTGTACAAGGCAATGGAGACAATCCCCATCCACTCCCAAGGTACACTGAAATCTCTCTAAGTAGTGGGGGGAATCAAGGACAGAAGAATTCCTCAAGAAAGGGAAAAAGATTCCAGATGTCCCATGAGTATTACCATGCAATTGCTAGAATCTCTGTCCTTCCTCAGATAAGGACAGAGATTTCATAAGCATACAGTTCAGTTCTTAGGCTAAGGGACCATTACTGGCAGGGAAATCCTAATATACAACCCTCCATACTTCTGTAGTGGTTGCTATGCTTTGGGTAAAGTTATATCTCCTGTAAAAGAATGAATCCACATCCCACAAACTACACAGTCCCAAATAAAGGTACAATATTGCCAGAACAGATGCAACACTTCTTTAAGACTGACTTCCATATACCTACCTAAGCAAGCTTAAAACAGGTGTCATCTTACTTGTTACTTCACCTTTCACCAAATCTTTTGATGGCAATTAGAACAACATAACTCAGGTTTAAGCTCAGTTAAGAGTCCAGACAGAATTTTGTATTGACTTTTCCAAAATCCTGACCCATGCACATCTCAGTAAACTGGCATAAACACATTCCAAGCAGGACTTCACAAAGCAATTATCCATGTTTATTTTTATGTTGAAGAACAACTATAAATTATGAAAAGTATTTGGGATGTATTTGAAATTGGTGCTGCTTCTGATATTTTCTCTTCTTGGCCTTTTGGGGAAAGGCAGCTATACATATTCACCCCTCAATGGCACTGCACTTAAATTAGGAATTGTATCTCAGACTTTGCTAATGCACATCTGATTAATAAACTCCACATATTTTCAATGATTTAATACTTGGTAAAGATAGCCCCACCATTTTCTAAAGCTCAGGCTCCTTTACAGGTGTCTTAGGTTGGGTATCCAGAGGTACTAATCACATTTGAAGCTTTAGGCCACGGTTAAGTAATAACACGTTTCAGTGTTAAGACCCTGATGACATGAATGATAGAAATTAAGATCTCAGGCACTTCAGGATGCCTAAGGCCTCAGCTGGAAATGATGGATGCACACACTTAATCTGAATGCACTCTAAGTATATCTACAGACATGATTACTGAGGTCTATGCAAAATCAGGGCTTAAGAAAACAGTGTGTAGTTTCCTACTGAAGAAAGCTACATTCATTATAGTGAATAAGATCCTTATAAATGAAAGCCTGCATTCTGGCAATCTGCATATGCTGATGAGAAAAATAAGCTGGAAGCTTTTAGTGTTAGGAGACAGCTAAAAAATGAACAGATCACACTGAACCACAGAGCAAACATACAATAAAAATTCTCAGACCTGGAGAATTTTTTAAATTAAGTCCCTTTTCTTGAAAAATAATAAAAAAAAAGCCAAACCAAAACACACCAAAAAAAATACCCAAACAAAACACACACCCCCACAGAACAAACAACAAAACCATACCATTCCAAAAAAAATACCCAAACAAAAACCCCCCCCCCAAACAAACAAACAAAAAACCCTACCACTTTAGTGGGATATAATAGTGAGCATGACACAAGTCCTTTGTTAACATCAAGAATACATTGGAACTCTCAAGTGTACCTTATGAATTACTTAGGAGACAAATGTCAACTCTATTTAAAGTATTATCACAGACAAAAATAAAGTAAAAAGCCTTAACATGTCCCTTCTATTTTTCTAAATGATTTGCTTGTGGTCCACCATCGTATTAATCTTTTCAGACTTTGGTAATGAAAAGGATGAACCCATGAAATTTTTCATAATCCTAGGCATTACATTCTGTAATGGCTCAGATAAATTGCAATTGTCAAGTATTATAATTCTTCCTTTTTGTAATACTCATTTTAAACCAGCTTGCATGAATTGCCTCAAATTACAATGGGATACAATGTAATTTTTTATAAATTTAAAGAATCTATAGTTTAACATTCCCAGCTATTCTCAACTACAGATCAACATTCCTAAAACCTAAAACATTAATATACAACCATAAAGTAGAAGTTACTTGCTAAAAAAAGCTAAGGAAACAAGTCTTTTCAGTTCTGATTCACACAGTTAAAATCATTTGTTCTAGTAGGTGTGGAAGAAACTGACTCATTCCCACACATTAATTGTTTGCAAAAATAGATTAGCTCAACTTAATTTGATAAAAACGTTCATTGTACTGGATCTGTTGACTAAACTGACTTTCAAGCCATTTCCACTGATAATGCATAACTCTGACAACCATGCAAGTTTTAAGGATGTAAATTAATTGGGTTTTTTTGCAAAATATTATATCTTAGTGTTATCTGTGAAGAATCAATATGAAAATGATTTAAATTTGCAAGTGAAACAAGACAGAAAAAAGTTAGATTTATGGATGCTTATGAAATCTTACTTCTGCATTCTACACCTTATCATGTAACATCAGTGATAAACTACTAGCTGCACACATATTTTCCTGTATGAAGGCAAACTTATCAGTGACTTATTTACCCCTTTTGAATTTTCATAGATAAACAAAATTTAAATGCAAAATACAGATCACAACCTTTAATATAGCACATAATTCCTCGAGCCCTAACTAAAGACTGGTGCTATTTATTAGCACCTTTATCCACAAGAGAAAAGCGATACTGACTTCCTTCTGTGGGACAAAAGACAATCTTCACTCAGGCCATCTGTCACTTTAACAGCACATGCCAACGGGCCTCTCATCCTCCAGACCATGCTACTTTGCTACTACTAAAACAGGACTGCAGCATTCAGTGCCACTGCTTCACAGCATGAAGTTTTACAGAAAAAAGTCATTAAAAGATACTGCCTCATTCTAAAAATAACAGATTAAAACAGATGTCCTGTAAAGAGTCCATCATCATACAGCAGCAGGATTTTAACCACATGCCCTCGTGTCACCAGCCCAGACTACAATGCTGCCAAAAGTAACATGGCAGTTTGGGCTACTTCAACGTGAATCTTTGAAAAGAACAAAACCAGTTTCATCAAAGCAGAGAATGCAGGAAACTGGGATTCAGCAGCCAGGGTCACACTATTCTGCCAGAAGACCACCCTGACCTCGATACAGAAGGTGATCCAAGCCGGAGCAGGGAAGAGTTCTAGCTGCATCCACACTGCACAAAAGGCCCATGGTCACCACCACCATTCACCTTTCCAGAACATCTGCAAGGCACCTGTAGCTGTACCCTGCCCCAGTGGGCCCTCAGTCCATAGCCTTCTGCCACCAGCCCTAGTAACAGGCTTTGGTGGATACAGGATGATGTAGAGGAAACTTAGCCAAAATCTGAAATTCACTTTTCTTGTTCATCAGCTGTCTTCATTACCCAGCCACTGTCGCTTCACACACGTGCCCAACAGGCTTATCACTCACTGCACAGCTTCTGCCTGCACAGAGGAGGACATTATACAAGCTGGCAGAGCCTGAGGTCCCTTCCTGGGTTTTATGTGTATTTCTGCAAGCAGGGGAGGGGGGAGGAGTGCCAAAGGGAAGGAAGAGAGGAATTTAAGCCCTCAAGTCAAGAGATATGACGTGTTATCAAGTGACAGTTTTTCCTGGTGTAACCTCAAAAGACCAACAGATCCTCATAAGCAACTCTAAAAGTCCATCAGCTCTGAGGTCATTGCAAAAATACTTAAGGATAGTTTCTACCTCCTATGCCAGCAGCCCACTTGCCACGATGTTGTGCCCCTGCCCTCACCTAGTACTTTTTCTGGTGCAGCAGTACCTGCGGCAGAGGACGGGGTCAACCCTGCAGCTAGTTTAGATACTCACAGGCTCACATGTACACTTCTGAACACAACTGCTTTTAGGCTGAGAGAACAGGCTCTACACTGTTCTGACAGAAAGGCCACCCTGCAAGGTTATTCCTTCCCTAATTAGGTATTTTTTTATCTGAAAGGTTAAGGTGCCTCTTTAAGCAGAAATGGAAGGAGGAAAAGAGTAGGTCTGGGAGTCAACTTGCAAAGCTCACAGAGCCCCTCCAAACAGCAGGATCCAAACTTGAAGCACCAGTCCTGACAGCGACCTAAAGTTGTGAATCACTGCTCCAGCACAGCAGCCCTTCCTGCTGAATGGTCTGTGCATGAGTTTTTCCATCTATGGTCCAGACTCAAGAGTCACAAATATATACCCAAAAGTGGCAGTTCACAGCTAGGCTAGAGGTTGCTTTGAGCACTCTGTGTGTACATTTTTTCTCTCCTCTAGTCCAGACTAGGAATATACTGATGTTAATACAACAGCATCCACTGTCTATTATGCCAAACTATCTTCAAGAGCTCAGCAGCAGGTGCCAAGCTGGCCTACTTGTGCTAATCATCTGCATCTTCTTCATTTTCCCCACAGCTTCAGCATCCTTGAAGTTCCTCTTAGGAAGAAAGAAAAAGAAACACAGAGACGAAAAACTCCACCAGCACCATCCAAAAGCAGAACACCACTCTAGCTGGGTAGCAGACCCTGGACAAAGTGAGAACACAGAAGGTAAGTCAGCATTCAAACAGGCAGCTCATAACAATTGAGGAGAAACAGTCCACAGAAGTATCTTGTGAGCCTACTTCAAACAAAAAAAGACAAACACAGATCAGTCTAAACTACTCTGACATGGGTTTTGAGGCGTTCTCAGAGAGAACCAGCCAGGCTGGGAGTGAGACAGTGCTGAATGAAGTGTTTGGGGACACGTGCCACCTTGCCCTCTGTAGCAGGCCAGCAGTACGAAACAGGGTCACAGGAAACAAAGGCTGAAGCAAGAGAGGCTGTGCAGCACCAGGATCATTTTGAATACAAATAAGGCCCATTCCTGTGAGACTCTCCTCTGAACATGTTTGACTACTGGCTGCAAACTGTGACAAGTAGCTGTCCAAAAACAGAGCAGCCAGTTGTGCCTGTCCCTGGTGACCGGGAGGAAGGGGCAGTGAGCACCAGCCACAGCCAGCTAAGATAACTCCTGGAAAACAAGGTGATGTCAAACCAGCACAGAAGTGATGCCAGCCAGCAAGGTGCCCTGCGAGCAGCCACTCCAGCACAGGGTTATGCAAGACCCAGATGCCTCAGTATGAGAGAGCAGGAGGCTCCACAGGGAGGAACACACTGTACCTGAAAGCCAAAAGACAGGTGCTGCACAGACACCTGAGCTGTGACTGTGCTGCTCCAGCACTCCTGTGCTTCTCTCCTTGTCAGGGTAGACAAGGGACAGCACATATTTTCTGCAGGAACAGTCTCTTGGGACATCCCTCTCCAGTGTATGGACAATACCACACCACAGCACCCACAGACTGTCAGGTAAGCCCAGAGTCCATGCAGCCTCCTCTGCCTGCTGGTAGCTTCAGGAAGTCTCACTTTGAGAGAGGGGAATAAGCAAACTCAACTAGAATAAAGAGGACTCCTCACTATTTCTCACTCTAGAAGCAGCAGATGCTGCAACAGTTTAAAAGACACTAAGCATAGATTTGGGAAGTTCCTTCAGAACATGCAGACATGGGTCTGTTACCTAACAGACTTGGATTCAATTCCCACTAAGAATTCTGAGCATTACTTCAGTATCTATTATATAAACAATATAACAGTGATAACCAACTGGGTGAGAGCTTATTCAACAGAAATTATAAATAAAAATAACTAGAAGAAAAGGACTTTGGACTCTTCACTTGCAGTTCAGCTAGCTCTTCTCCAAAGACACTTGGCATAAAGATACATGTATTATACATCCAGTATAGGGAAAAACCAGAAAGCTCCATTCACCATGGGAAAGCTGTAATTGCCAAGGTTAAAATGGCAGATTCTTACAGGATTTGTAAAGCAATGGAAGCCACAAGCTGCCTCAAGGCAAAGGACCACACCCTGCGCTCTTCTATGGTTAGCAAATAGGAAGAAGATTTTGAAGAAATAAGCCTGTGGCAGGACTGCCAGGAAGCTGCAGAGGGATTAACAGGACGGAAGCAATGGGATGCACCATTTGGAGTTTATCAGCCTCCACAGGTAATGTGCAAGGCTTCCATGGATGTTGAATAGAGAGGAGGTGGCCTAAGTCTCACAAGATGAACATGGGACTTGATTTTCTGGACTCCCCATCTCTCCAGCATCCACCAGCTACAGAGTATGAGCAACACACCATGCTCTATCTGAAAGCAGAGATATCCACATCCAGCAACTACACCACACAACTCAGAATCTCTTCTGCACTCCACAGCCAGGAAAAAATCCTGCCTCAACTACCACGCCTGAACTCTATTTTCTCTAGCCAATTAAGAAGGCAAGCAAGTCCATTAGCCACGCTGAATCATTTCAAGGGAATTTTACATGTGTGATACCTCACACCCAGTTTTAAAATAAAAATTGTAAAAAAAGTTTGTTATATAGCTCATCTTAATTCAAACTTAATACCTATGCAGCTTATTTCTATTGTCAGTGATAAGTCTCCATTTTGTCAAAAGGAAATTCCTTCTGTCTCCAGTTGATAAAGAAACACTGATCTTCAAAGTATATCCCAAATATTTAACTACACTCTGATGTTTCTACAGACACATAACAGCACAGAAAACTTGTGCACATTAATCCAGAATATCTTCTAACAGCAAATCAGGCTGTAATTAAGACACATCATGACATAAGGAAGATTAGCATGTTTGGCATGATATTTTCCTTATTAGCTGGAGGCAGAAACAAGTTCCTCGTCAGTGGAAACACACTGTGAGGGCATTAGGACACAGATAAAAGGTGTCTCGTTGCTGACACTTATTTGTTTTCAACAGCTTGAAGGAAAGGAAGGAACACACAGTATGAACTGTAATTGGTTTTAAGGGTATCCCTTGTTGATGGAACACAAATATACAGCAGTCCAGATTTAGGCCCACCCCCTTACCATCAAGAGCCTGGATTATAAACTTTTATCCCTACTCTGCAGCACCAGATGGTAGCTCACATACATTTCAATTATTTATTGAATAGGCACTTTGTTATACCAGGGTAATCCCACACTGCAGTAAAAACTACACACTGTTTTTATTGGGAGCTATACTTTTCATCAAGTCAGTAACCTTTTCACATTCAGTGAACACAATAAATAGAATTAAAAGAAGCGATTTTATAAACAATTGGACAATCGGCCTCTCCATCACACAGAAAATGACAACGCTGGGATCAATCAGTAAGACACAACCACCAGCAGCGCTATAGAAAAAGCATATCATTCTCTGGCCTGCCCCAAATCCTTCCAACTTCAGTTTTCAAAGTATGTTGCAGTCTGATCTACCACACTTAACAATTTGCTGGTGCTCACTCGTTCAAGCCATCAGCTTGGAAACAAAAACCCCTGAATGCTCTTTGCAGAAGACATACAAAGCTCCCATGACAAAACAAATAATCAATGTTCCCCAGGCTGCAGCCTTGCGGGGCAGATGTGATAAAGTGGTTAATTATTCAGTTGGCAATCGCATTACTGACGTCAATAGAAGAGTCCAGGAAGTGAATCCTCTTAGTTTGTTAGTGTATGACAAAGAGTGGTGGTCCCCACAGAAATTAAGGAGAACCAGCTGTCCCTTCATGTTAGTGCTCTGGTCTCTAGTGCTAAAGACACACATTTGCATTTACTGAAGTGAATCTGCCCCTCCCTCTCCCTTAGGAAATCCTTTGTTTTGTTGGTTGGGGTTTTTTGTTGTTGTTGTTGTTGTTTTATTTTTTTTTAAAGAGTGCTCTTTTAAAGCCTAATTAACTGTACATGCATGGAACAGCTGATAAACGGGACAATATACTCGTGAGCACTGATCTCTCCTCCCTCCCCTCCAATTCTTATTCCATGGAGAAGTTAAGTCACCTTCGTCATACATTATTATTCATAACTTACTCAGCTGAATAAACCAGTCAGCCACCATGGCCGTTTTAACATAAATTCATTTAGACATGCAGCAGGGAAGGATCTCTGCTCTCCACATACCTCTGGTCAATAGCCTTAACTAAACAATATTGGATAGAAAACTTCTATCCCAAGTGCTTTCTATCAAAAGTATCCACATTTTCTTTTGTCAGCACGCTCCGGACTATTGGAGGTCTCTCGTTATCAGGCTGCTTAACAGTAGGGAACCATTAAACAAAGCTCTTAGAAAGGCTGCCTGGAAATACTCTGTCCTTGGGGGGCATGCCCAAATTAAAAAAGACCGCATGATCAACGGGAACTGTTGTTTCTTCGAGCCACACACACGCCCTCTCTAAAGCAACGAGCCGGCACCAGAGCAACATTTCACAGCCTGAGCCCGGTGCTCTCCCCTGCTCCCCTCCCCCAGGTAGGAAACCCTCCGAGGAGCGCCGGATTAGCCTGACATTTCGGGCTAAGCCGAGCGGGGTTTCAGGCCAAGGACACTCCGGTGCCGCTCCTGCTGCCGGCTGCCAAGCGGTTCGCCGGGGACCGAGGGAGGAGACCCGGCGGGTCAAGGCCCGGCTGGCGGCGGGGGTGTTCCCCAGGGAGGCGCCGCATCCAGGGGCGGCGTCTCGGGCCGCTGCCGGCAGCGGCGGTGGGAGCGCACTGCGGGGCCGGGCCGCCCACGGCCG
>VZRX01001946.1:261-20837 GCA_013398075.1 Notiomystis cincta
CCCTGCCCCCCACCCCACCCCACTGCACCGCATCCCACCGCCCGCCCCGCGCTCCTGCCCCTCATCCCACCGCATTGCACCGCATCCCACCGCCCCGGATCCCACCGGCGGCACTGCTCCGCATCCCACCGCCAGCATCGCTCCGCATTGCACCGCCGGCACCGCACAGACCCGCACCGCCGGCACCGCACCGCATCGCATGGCATCGCTCCGCACCGCGCCGCAGCGCACAGCACCGCCAGCACGGCCAAGCCGCGGCGTACCCTGAAATTTAAATAATTAAATAAAGGACCAGGGTTTTTTTCCCGGCGGCAATCCGCAGGTGCGGGGAAAGCCGGGGTGGAGGCGCGCAGAGCGCACAGGGAGGTTACGGGACCCTGTGCTGCTCCCTGGGACGGGAAGGTGCCGCGGAGGAGCGGAATCAGCTTCAGCATCAGCGGATGGGCAGCACGGGAGCCTCCACTGCCCGTCCTCCGCAGTTATTCACCCCGACAGAACCCTTCGGCCCCGTTTTCTCCCGAGCACTCCGAGTTTGCTTATTATAGAAATCTTTTTTTTTTCTTTAATTTTAAATACCATTCTCCCAAGTGCTGACATATCTTGTCTGTCTCCGAATCATCACAGAAGGATACAAGCATCCCACACACAAATGTAGAAAGTAGCTTTGCAGCTCTCCAAGAACTCAGAGTTCTCCCATTGAGAATCCAGAACAGACTGCAGACTGGTGGAACAGGAAAAGAGAAAATCTCCAGTATATGGACAGAACAAGCTTTATTTCCAATTTTTGTTACTTTTTGTTATAAAACAAACTAAGAAAAGATGAAGAATCCTGGCACAAAGGTGCCAGCACCTCTGTGGCGAGGTGGGAGCTGCGGTATCACCTCTGCAGTGTGTACAACCTGAGAGGATGCTGGCATCTGTGTGGGTTGTGGTCCCAGCCTGGGAGCTACCTCTGCCACTCCAGGCTAATCAGCCTCTGCACAGAGCCTGTCTCTACCCAGCATGGTGACATCTCCATGTGGATAGCACATGCTGCTCCATTTAATTAGTAAATATGTTCCCAACTCCCCTACAATGCTTTGACTATTTCAAGAAAGAGCTGATCTGCAAAAAATACAGTCATTACTGGAGAAGGAAATGCTTGTGCAAAAGCCTCAAAATTATGGTATAAATCCAAGCTGCAACTCTGTGATCCTGTGATTTAACAAGATACAACATTGGGTTGAAAAAAAGAGACTTTGCATGCTCATGGTAAGAGAGATGGGACCCCTCCTGAGAAGGAAGATTAAAGGGTTTTGTGCTGTCCCTTTCAGCAAACTGCTGCAGAGAAAGAGAAGTGGAGAAATCACTTTGGGCCATATTCCTACAACTGGCTGGAGACCAAGTCCTAAATAAATGACTTCCCAAGGTCAGTGAACTCAGGAGAATGATCAAAATCTAAGGTTACTCATAAGACCAAAGGTTCATTTCATCAGCTGAAAAGGGCCAAGTGCTGGAGCACCCTGACACATTTTATTCTGGAGCACACTGACACAATTTTTTCTGGAGCAATCTGACACACTTTGTTGTCCGATCCCATTCCCACTCTGGTGCTTGGGAGAAGCAGTGGCATAAAACTATTATTTTGCTTTCACATGGGTATTGCCCTTAAATGGGACCCTGATGGCTCCTTCACAGTTCCCAGCTGCCAGAGCAGAGGAGAAATATGTATCAAATAGCTCTGAAAACTGAGTTTTCATTCCTTTCTCCCTAGGACTCCCTTCCTTCCCTGGCAAAACACATAGAGAATCTGCTGTTAAAACATCAGCTCAAATTAACAGGTTTTCCTGGTGCCACAGACTTGCCAGGTATTACCAGCACCAGCAGCATGGCTGTGAACACAACTCTGTGTGCCATGACAAGAGATAGGTTCATGTTCAGTTCCTGGCCTGACAAAGCCAGGAAAAGACAATGAAGAGGAGTGAAAATGTTTGCCTGCCTGTTTACAGAGAAGTGAGACGATGATCACACGAGGTTAGCCAGATGTGGCTCCCGAGGGGACCTCTGCAACCTGTGGCACAAGGACATGCTGCTCCCCTCCACTGCAAAGCAGTCCTGGGGTTTGGAAGTCAGACCCCACATCCCATAAAAATTCACAGACATGCTGCTCCCCTCCACTGCAAAGCAGTCCTGGGGTTTGGAAGTCAGACCCCACATCCCATAAAAATTCACAGACCACCCATTACACCTTTGCAGGGAGGCTGGCAGGGGGATGGCAGCTGACCACCAAGCATATCCCCCCATGATGGCACAGCTGGAGCCTCAGCAGGTGGGGGAGATCTGCTGTGTCCACCCCACCCAGGGGCTCTCGTTGCAGGAAACAAAAAGCCCCTCTTTCCACAGGCATGTAGAACCTGCCTTGTGTTCTTATCGCTCAGCCTGGCAGCCTATCTCGTGTTTGTACTCTGAAAATCATCTCGTAATATGATCTGAATAGTCTCATATCAATAAAGCACTCAAGTGTAATCATCCTTACGACAGCTTAGCACACTTACTCAAGGCAATTGCATTGCTCTAAGTTCACCTCTGCAAATTAAACAGAGCAAAGTCAAGGCCAACTGACGCAGCACGCTCTTTCGAGGCCAAAAGAAGATCTGAGGCAAAGATCAGGGGTCAGGCTGCACCAGCCTCTGGCAGCTGAAGCTTTCTACCCTCCAGCACTCTGCCTTAGCTTCCCTCCTGTGACCCCACAAGCCTTGCTGGCAGCAGGGATCACATGAGTGCCTCTTAATCCGTGCCAGTGGAGCCAAGGAGAGCTGTGATGTGTCCTTTGAGGTTACTGGAGCGCAGAGGTGACAGCTTCCAGCTGGTCACCACAGGCAGCTGGAAAGTGAAGTGTCATCAGCCAGGGCAGGCAGGTGCAGCAGAGGCTGGAGTGAGCCACCACACAATTCCCCCAAACATGGGGCATGGAGAGACACAGCAGAAAAAATCAGCTGAGTGTGTAATCATAGCAGTAATTATAGCTTCCCTCATGCAGGAATTAAGCTTGTTCCAGGTTAATTCCAGATCTCTCCAAAAACCCTCAGTCATCTCAGACACTCAGAAGGAATGGTTAGGTCATTGCACCTGCTTCTCTCCTAATAGAAATCAACATTTCACATCAGCCTGCCCATAAAGACATTAAGTTGAACATCAGTGTCTTGTCCTCACTTCACCTTCTTGGATATTATCTTGGAACTCTTCTTCTCTGAAGATTAGAAACCACCTAATTGTCATCCTGAATGTATTTACAGCCAGTTACACCCATTTGTTCTGCAGCAGGTGTTACGATTTGACACAACCAGCTCTTGTCCTCACTCTTATACTGTGTTTACCTCTCTGCTGTATTTACCAACATCAATTCTGTGTTAAAACAGTGGGAAAATGCAATGGTGCTTATCATAATTAATTTTTTCCCAGTCTTTTAATTTAAGTACTCATATGAATTTAAAGAAAAGGCATTCCTGTACCTGAACAGTGATCCATGTCTAGGTATTGGTGACTCACCTGTAATTTTGGTGGGGACAAAGCTGTAAGAGTCAGGAGCAGGAGGCAATAACAGCAAAAATAAAGACTGGAAACTTTATGAAGCTGCTGGAAAGACTTCCACTGCCTTCTGTGTCCTCTCAGTGTTCAATGTGAGATGAAGAACAGATTCTGGGTTGCTTAGATGTGACTCCAGAGCAGAGAAAGATGATATTCAGGGGTGGTATGAAGCACAGAAATAACAGGCTTGTCACTGATGGCCCAGCTAACAGCTATGGAAGCATGTGGCTCAGATGCTCTATGTATTCCCCAATTTTGTGGCATAATAAACAGTTAAAAAAAGACTTTTCAAAGAGAGGCCTTTCTGCATGTGCAGCAAGACTGAACAAGTAGAGCAGAGAGGTCTGAGAACTCCATTAGAGATTATGAAGAGCATTTAAAATTACTATCTTGAATGTGACTTAAGAAAGAAGAAAGCACTGGAATAAAGCGAAACCAAATGTTTGCATTACTACAGTTGGAAAGTAGATCCAGAGATGAGCTTGAGTTTGGGGGAGGGCTATCAAAACTGTGAGCTGGACGTTTAACATCATAGTGGGAAAAAAAATTAAAAATGCTGTGAACAAGAGAACTCAAGAGAGAGGGAGGCAGCACCATTCAGGCCAGATTTCCCAGGAAGCCCCTGAGAAAGAGACTGACTAAATCCTTGGGGAGGAGTTTGTTTTGTCTGAAGGGTGAAAGATCACAAGAGAAGTTGCATGCCTGGGAGAGGAAGTGGCAAGTGGTGCTGTCAGCAGGGATAGAAAACCATGGACGTGAAGATACCCTTGGATGAGAGATGAGGGCCGTGGGTCTGGTCACAGGGCAGCCCTGTGCCCACGGGAGAACCGCGTGTGTCAACAGCAGCAGAGGATGCACACAGCAGGTAAAATGCCACCAGTCTCCAGAGGAGAGCCTGGTGTCTGCTTCCCTACTTCTGAAGCTCTCAGCTCCTGGGAAAACAGCAGGATCTCTGCTTTCCTCACACAAAGATCCTGTTGCTAAATCTCAAAGAGGAAACTGTTTAACTTGTCGGTTATTCTTTGGCACCTGTGATTGTGTTAGACATTATAAACAGGTCGGACCAGCCAAGCTGGCAGACACCACCACAGTGTCCCCAGGGTCCTTGCCTTTCTGTTTACTTTCCTTTTTTAGCCTTTACACTAATCTCTTCATCTATAACAAATATACAACACTCATGTGAACAATTTTCAAGGGAAAGTGACACTGGCAGCCCATGAACTGTCACGACAGGCCTGTTGACACAGCCAAGCCACAACCTGAGCTTTGGGCAATGCACAGTGCTGCTTCAGCAACAGGAGGGAAGTGGGGGATGGTGTGTGAAACCTGTGCTGGACCTGGTGTCCTTCTTCTTTCAAGACCAGTTGCTGTTTATGCACTCAAGTGTAAAGTTCAACTTGTTTATGGATGTGTCCCACGCTGTGTGTGTGGGCACAGCCAGGGGCAGGCACTGGGGCTGGGTCCTCTGGGGGCTTGGACTGTGGCTGCAGGTGTGGGATCTTCCTCAGAGGCAGCTGGGAGATCTGTGCTCTCATTAGCACAGCTGGTGACAGTGGCACCACTGCCCATGTTTCATACAGTGACCCAGCACCACCCTAAGAAGTGGGAGATCTGGTCCAACACCTTCCTTTGCATCTCTCTGCTGCCTGGGGAGAAGCTGCACCTTTGCTGAGCCTTTGGCCTGTGCTGGCCCCTTTCTCCCCAGCTCCTATGTCAGAGGTAAGGCTGTGCACCACAGCAGGACACTGTCCTGGGATTTTAAGTCCATTTTGCAGTCATGATGCTGCTGCTCCTATGCTACAAGGCACAAGTATATGAATATAGGCAAACTGGTTAACAGGCACTGAAGAAACTCCACCAGCACTGGAGAAAAGACCTAAGGGAGATAGGAGGATCTGGTGTGGGCATCTGTCATAAGCCACTCACCAGTTTAGTCCTGGAGAATGTCCCATTTAAGCCTCGACCTCATGATGGGCATCTGTATCACTGGTATCCTTGCTGTACCAAGAAGAGATTTAAGCAACTGCAGCACAGCCACAGTGCTCAGAAAGCTCGATAAGCACCAGGCTGTGCCCCTGCTGCATCTCAAATTACGATAATTAATGTTGTATTGTGCCATGGAAGCAGAAGAAATGGAAGCAGCTTAGTAGTAGGGATCAATGAAGTCTTATAATGCCCTTAAGATGCATATATATGCTATATCCAAGTTCACAGATATGTAAACTGAGGTGCAGATATGTAAAATATCTTGCCTGTGGCCATACAGGGAGCTCACATTGACTTCTGCCTGGTGTAACTGGGAGGCACTGGAGCTCTGACTGCCAGTCTCTTGTTCTCAGCATTGGGTGACAGACAGCATTGGTTAAGTGAGTGGGATAACCACGGCTGACATCTCCACAGTACCACCATTCACAGCTTTTAATTGCTGTTAAACAAATTCAGAATGAAATTACGCATAGAAAGATGGGAACTACAGAGCCTTAGAAAATGCATCCATGTTCTTTCCCATCAAATCTAATTAGATTTGCCAAAATCAGTGTGCATTGATCTGTGATTCAAACAATATGCTGATAACAAATTTTCATGATAGACATGGTTATAAAGCTACTTGACTAGACTATGAATTAGCCCCTTCAGCAGAAGCTCTCAGCACGTTTTCTCAGCACAGTCTTCCACAGGCAGCTTTTAATCCTCAAATCAACAGGTGATCCCACTGTTTAAGGTTCACCAGGCTCTCTGCTGAGCATCCAGCAGAGAAGCAAGGCAGGCAGCATATTCATGTGGACTATCAATCTTCATTAAAATCAACACACTGTCTTTAACCACCCATATAAGCAAACTGTAATATGTGCTGGGAAAAGACCTTTCCACTACTGGGCAGAGCAGCTTATTTTGCTGCTGTGCTCAGCAGCTTCACCTTGGCAATGATGGGTAGGGGAAGCACGGGTTGTATGGAAAGCATCAAGTAAATAGACTGTCACCCCAGGAAGCCAGCACCACACAGGGGCTGTGTGCTGATACTTGCCTTCCTGCCAGTGTCCACTCTCTACCCTCAGGATTCAGGGATGATTTTTGTTTGTTGTTGTTAACTCATGGCAGGGAAGCGAAACTGATTTGTTTGGATAGTTTGTCTTTCAGCCAAATGATGCCAATTGGTACAAGTGCCTGGAAATGAGAAAATGAGGGCAGAGCAGGTGAGTTTTAAATAAGTCAGAGTAAATACTTGACATGCCAGGAGAGACCAAAGGACAGGATTTTCCATTTGTGCTCAGTTTTCAGCTGAGCTTTGCAATCACTGACATCTGAGAGCTTCTGAAATTGTGCCTTGTCTGAAAGCCAGAGTGCATCAGAGTTTAAAGTTACTCAGAAAAAAATGGCAGAGGGCAAGACGTGCACTTGTATCTGTTTGTACCCCAGATTATCCTCTCTCTGCTGTCTTTCATCCAGAAATTGTTCCTGCTCCAGAAGAGGAAAACGACAGCACTTTTTTTGCCTGATCTTTAAAAGTAATGAGCAATCCACGCTGTGGGATCTGCTCAGCATCCCTGACAATTTACATACTCTGTGTTAAATCTCGTGTAGCATCAAGACACACCATGGAAAAAACCTGTCATGACCAGGATGTTGATCATTGACCAGTGACACAGATTGCTCAGGGAGGTTATGTGGAGTCTCCATCCTTGAAGACCCTCAGAAGCCACGATCGCAGCTGAAAGGTCACGATCCTGGGCTGTCTGCACCAGGTGACCCTGCCTGAGCAGATGGGATTTACACATTTTAAAAAATAATGAGTTACAGCCATGCACTATGGGCAGAGGTGTGCTAATATAAATTATCTCAGTTTAGCATGAGATTATACCATAATAAGGATTTTTATCCCAGTGATATGGGATGGATTTGGGATCTTGGTGTAAGTTATGCCAGCCTGCATCCTGACCCCGGGGTTTCTCTCGCTCCAGCCTGGCTGCAGTGCCTGTCCTCTTTGCCAGGTCCCTGCTTCACAGCAGCTGAGCCACAGTCACACCAAGGCCAAGCAGAAGAGGGGGCAGCTTATCTATTGAGGCATAGAAACATGGAATAGTTGAACTGTACAAATCACATGGTACTTTTGTGACAATAAGCAAAATAAAAAGGCAACAGCTGACCTCTTTTCATAAACCTAAGTAAATATAACAATAAAACAGTATGGATTATATACATTCTAACCTGTAGTGCCTGCTGCAAGCTCCAGGTTACAGTGTTTGCCCACCCACACCAGTAATGTCCGCCCAAGGAAGTTACCAGAAGAAATCCCCCAGCAGAGATGACACAGGTCCTGAAACTCATTAAACTTGAATGGGCTGTAAAACTTTATGAAATCCTGTCTGCCCTTCAGTTTTAAATTGGATTTGGTTGAACTGGTTTTAGAACTGGCTGGAGAGCCAAGATGGGCCAGCAGGATCAGCTGGAGAGGCAGACGGTGGAAATTCAGCTCTGCAAGCCTACGTTGATCAGAGCAGTGCCCCCTCTACCAGGGAGGGTGGAGTGCTCTGCTGATAAAAGGCTGAGCTCAGCAGACATTAAAGGAAGGTTGTTAGTAAAGATCAAAAGGTAGGAATGGGAGATAGAGCTGCCCCATTTGCAAAGTTACCAAAGCCTGCCAGTGAGAATGAAGATATAGATGCTGTGATGCTGAAATGAATGGGGCAATCTAGATAATGTTATCAGAATTAAATTAATTAAAAGAAGATTAAAGAAAGATTGCAAAACTAAGGTTGCAATCATGTCCCTGCTGGAGTCAGTAAGTGTTTCATGGTTTGTGTGGTGCTTCATGAAGAGGCCAAGATGTTGCTCCCAATGCATACCAAGACAAAGGAAGGTATCAGCTGAAAGCTGATTGACACAGAGCCAACTATATTAGGGAATAAATAAATTACAGTGGCCTCATAGTCACAAAATTGAAACCATGCATGGCTGGAGCATCCAGGAGGATGAATACAATTCTTATCAATGTCATCACTGATCTGCAAAATATGTGGTGTTCATGAGGACTTACAGGGCAGCTGTGGTAGGACACCGAATTTCTCGTAACTTGTGGCAGGATGAAGTTTATCATTCAAGGTATTTTAAACAGATTTGAACAGGCAAAGTGTGCTCACACCAGGTCAGTACTTGGTGGACACACTGTGTCTTGCCAGGGGCTGGCTCTCTCCAGTGGGATTTACTGTTCCTGCAAGCAAGGTCCCCAAGGGCCACCAGCAGGGCCACCTGCAGAGGAACCTCATGGAAACATCAGCTGAGCTTAAAATCTTCTGGAAAGCAGCATTTCCAAATATGAATATGTGACACGCATGGGAAGTTGGCTACCAACTTCGAGAAAAAGGAGCTTGAAAGGGAGTTGGAGGATGCGGCAACCTCGATGGCCAGGTCACACAGACCTGGCATCTGCACAGACCTCTGAGGCAGCCACTTCCAGATATTTTGCTGCAGCTGCTAAACAGGTCATTAATATCTGGTGATTATTTTGGCCCCTGGAGCTCCCTTAATGCTTTTGCAGTGTGTGTTCACTGTCTTGGCTGTCACAATCAGGTCTCAGTTTTAGGGCAGCTTGCTGAAATGAATGGAGAAGGGGTGAATTCATTTTAATTTAGCACCAATAATTAAATTTCAAACAAAAGTACACATGAGGATGTATACTTTTTGGCATTGTAGACATGGGAAAATGCTGTATTGTTCCATAAGGGCAAGAAGCTTATGTTTTTTCTTTCACAAATGCAAAAGAAGGAAAGCGTTCTTCAGCAGGAATCCAATTTTACAGGGAGAGAATAATATGTTACATAGTCAAATCACTTTGATGTCAATTTTATTTTGCAATCACTTCATAAGATATTCATATAGCCTTTTTATTCCCTTAAAGTGTTCAAGTCTAGGCACAATACAGTATTATCTTACTCTTTACCATAATGATGAACGATAATGGGAACACATAATAAGATTTTATGTGTGCCCAAAGAAAAATCTGCTTTAGCCCAGATGAGAGGAATTTTGCAGATCAAATTAATATTATAAAACAGCACAATTTATCAAAATAATACAGCTTTTCTTCTCTCAATCCATTGTGAATCTCAGTGTCTGCAGCCAGTACATGGTGAACTATTAGAGGCTGATGGAATTTTTTTGGTAAAATCTCTATGAAAAATACTTAGTTGATAAAAGTAAAAAAACCACCACCAAACCACAACTCCTTTTTCCTCTCCTGTCCATCACAATTACACACTAAAAACACCCTAATATTTAAAAGATCTGTTGCAGCTTTTCTATAATGATGCTGTTTACTGTTGAAAAGCCATCCCAGTCCAGTACCATCTTTGTTGAAGTTCCTCAGAAACTAATGGATCACATTTGGTTTCTCTTAATTTTTTATGTTCATGGAACATGGTTTATAGCATAATGCTCGCTCTATATTTTGTTGAATTCTTTTAATATACATTCAGATTATTCATCTATTCGTGATTTTAAAAGTGCAGCCTAAAAGTAAATTATTAAGGTGTGGAATACTGGGCAACCCTGATGGAAACTGGGTGTGGAAAACTCATCTTTGCTGTCTGATCCAGCATCCTGACTATATTTTCTACATTTTTACTTGGCTTTAGATACTTAAACACCAGCTTCTCTGAAGAACTCTTGTTTGAAAGCCCTGTCCTGGCAGCAGTTGTTATAGAGCAGGTTTTGTTTCCTGGGATGGGTGAATAAATCAAAATTACTTAAGGAGCAATTGTAGTGCAGTCAAATGAGAACATAAATAGTTCTAGGAAACAGCATTGACAGTTTATCACACTGGATAGATCTAAATGAAGTACATAAAATAAGATGGATAAATTTGGAACCTGAGTGATGTGGGGGTCTGTGCAGTGCTGGGGCAGGGCCCCACCTGGTATTGCAGACACCACTTTTATTCGGGAGAGGGAGAGCGGGGATGTTTCTGTGCCCCAGGGAAGCACACAAACCTTTAGCTCACGTTGCTGTATCTACAGAGTTGCAGTTCTGATCCCTCTCCCCCTAATTCATCCCCAGCACAGCACGGCCTTGGTGCCGAGCCAAAAAAGGCTTTGTCAGACACTCAGCCGGGCACCAGATCACAGGCACTACCTGCATCGAGAGGCTTTGTTTGGTTCTGCTGTCGTCACGGAGCAGATTAATGGGAGAAAAAGGAGTGGAAAGAAGCTCTCTCTCTGGCAGCTGCACCCCTGTGAGCAGCCCCTTGTACACGTGTGGTGCCTGGAAGAAAAATGTGCTGGGAAACGGGAGCGCTGCTGTGCAGCCGCAGCCGCAGCGATCGGGGCGTCCCAAGGGATCCGAGCGGACGGGGCTGTGGGAGTGGGGCTGTGGGGCTGGCCAAGCACACCCCAGCCCCCAGAACTTCTGGGTGTTTGCCTTCGTAGTAGCTGCATATAAAGCACAATCCCTGTATTTTTTCCCCTCTTTCTTCATGGATAAATTAGCATGAAGGAAAATGATGGAGCTAATTAGTTCCAAGTGGTGTTAATTTCTCTGCTTGGAACTCTTTGTGACCCAGTCAGATTGCTTAATTTTTGCAGCTTATATTTTCAAATATCTTCATTTATTGCACCTAATCCTTTATTTCTACTTTTTTTTTTTCTTTCTGATCCTATATGGAACACATAATTCCATGTAATTGGGACATAGAAGCTTGCAATGGAAATTACACGTGGTGGCAAGAAAGATTTTGCCTTGAATGGAAATGTATTCAACAGAAAAGTAGCCATGGCAAGATCCGCAGACGGACATACGTGAAGGGTGAATTTAGCAATGAAATGTAATCACCATAACACACAATGTCAGGTACAAGCTGCTTTCTCACAGACTTGTCTAGAAAAAAGAATAGCTCCACAATTCCTGTATCAAGTGGAAGCTGGCAACAGTGCTTGTGGGAACGAGATACTTCAGTCAGCCTGAGTTGTGCAGGTCCTCTCTCAGCCAGCAATTTCTCCTTGGTCTCATGGTTTCAAGCATGACCATGCAGAATTGCCTTGTAGCTTTGTCTCCCATGCGTTGGAGGCAATTTGAAGCAAAGTTTGCTCAGTAACTGCAAATATTAAATAGTTTTGGCAAGTAGCCAATAATGCTTTTTCATATGCATTGATATTCAGCACCAAAGGTCTTACTCATCATTATCAGAAAAAATTAATTTATCCCCTTTGCTAGGAAGGTGGAGTCTGGACACACTTGAAGACAAGCTGCTTGGGCTCTGTAGAGGTGTGGAAAAATACCTGTATTATAGTCACAAACCAATTGAGGGTGACATTGCCACTGCCTGGCCAGGGTCCCACCCAAACCTGCTCGCCCCTGGAAGCACAGTAAATGTGACTCTTTCTCGAGGCACATCTGCAAGAGGGGCTGGAAGGAGGGTCTGTGGAACTACTCACTCTCAGTCTGACCTCAGTGCCAGAGAAGACTGTGGAGCAGATCATCTTGAGTGACACCACGTGACATGTACAGGACAACCAGGGCATCAGGCCCAGCCAGCAAGGGTTTGTGAAAGGCAGGTCCTGCTTGACCAACCTGATCTCCTTCTATGACAAGGTGACCCACTTAGTGGGTGCAGGAAAGGCTGTGATGTCTGCCTAGGCATTTGCAAGGCCTTTGACATTGTGTCTTTCTCAGCATTCTCCTGGAAAAACTGGGTGTTTATGGCTTGGACATGTGCACTCTGCACTGGGTGAAAATCTGGCTGGATAAGAATGGTGGTGAGTAGAGTTAAATCCAGTTACAAGTGGTGGTCCCCAGGGCCCAGTACTGGGGCCAGTATCTTCTGCCCAGTGGAATAGGACCTGGGGGTGCTGCAGACAGACAGCTGAGTTACCATCCCTGGAGGGATTTAAAAGACATGTAGGTGTGGCACTTGGGGATGTGGATTAGTGGTGGATTTGGCAGTGCTGGGCTAGTGGTTGGACTCGATCTTAAAGTCCTTTCCACCCTAAACAATTCTATGGTTCTAAGAAGGGAATTACTTATATGGCTGAGTCCACTGCTATGAGCAAGGTGCTCCAAATTCTTGCACCTTCCCTTTGCTCAAGATCTATGTAGAAGATGATTGGTTAAATTAGGAAAAAAATCCCCTTTGACTTTCTAGATGCAACTCTATCTTGGATAACATTTTTTTTACTACGTGTCCTCACTGACATTACAGCTATGCCTGAGATGAGTAAATGACACTAAGGTAGGTAAAACCTGCTGAACATCAAATGTTTTGTACTGGAAATGAAATCTAGCTTCTGCAGCTTATCTATCTCATTTCTTGATTTCACTTTTTTTTCTAAGCAAGTTTAGGCCTCATCTGCGTGAAAACAACAAGGGGAAACCAGAGCTCAGTTCTCAGTCAGCAGAGCCTTTTTTCAGAAGCTCCCATAAGTGTCCTTTTAAAATGAAGGAATAGCTGGGAAGTAAATCCTGAATCTCTCCACAAGCAGTCTGCTTGTGTTAGGACTACTTAGAGTTCAGTTTTATTTTTCTATTAATTCCTTGGCAGATGATTCTAACACAAATCAATTAAAAAAAATCAACATATTAGAAGATGGTTCATCTCTGTAGATGAAACAACCACCTCCACCTTCTGTTTTGAATAAATTCAGGTTTCAACTGCAGTGGCCTGGCTTATTTCCAGTTTACAGTTATTCTATTCCACTTACCTGAAATTCTCCCTTTCATGCAGCTCTGATGAAATGTTTGTCATCTCTCAACTGCCTGCAAGGGTTGCAAAGTACTTCATGAGAAAGAGTGCTTACATAGGGACAAGTAAAGTGATTTCTTTATAGGTAGTAATAAAATTTTCAAGAGCATCCTCCACTGGCACAAATCTCTTTCCTTGGAAGAAACGTGGAATTTCTCCAGATTCCGATGGGAGCTGAATTAAGCAGACATGGGGTTTTTATACATCCCAGTTCTCCCCTAGCATATTCTGTATTGAAACATTGAAGCCATTTACATGATAACTTGGCTGGAAAGACAGAACTTAAGCACAAGAATAAAATTTAAGCTGGAATCCTTAAAGCTGGTATTTAACTAAATTAAATCAGTGAGGGTATATGATAAAGGAAATTTTATTTTCACCATGATGGTTTGTTTCTAGTTTCCATTGATGCCACATTTTGCCTAAAATTCTTCTGGAAGAGAAGTAGTTTGAAGTGTCCTGTGAAAGCAAAGGAGCAGAGAGGTGAAGTTAAAAATGTGTTGTATTTCAAGAAGAGCTTTGGTACAGCTGTTTGGCAAGCGCTGTAAATACTGCATTTCATTTCAAGGCTCAGATGCTGCTTTTGTAAGCTTATCTCTTCTATTGCTCCAAAACAGCAGCAAAACCCAACACCTTCCTCTCCAGATACAATGCACTACTAACTGAATCCAGACCAGAAACTCCTGTGAGAGGTTTGTGTCTTCCAAACGTGCCAATCTCTCGTGAGGAGCTGGAAAGCGGAAGACACATTCCTCTTTATTCCAGCAGCAATTTAATGACCAGAAGATGTTTCTTAACCCTGTATCTACAGGCTGTTCTAATTTTTTTTTTTAAATTGCATTATTTATGTACTTTGCAATCCTGCAGCAAAGTAAGAAATGTTATAAATATGAAGTGTCATCCCTTAAACCCGTATTTTTTTAGAGTGGCATTTTGGGATCATGTCCATGGTTTGATGTTTTCCAGTAGGAAAGTGGCAAGAGGAATTGATGCTCAATTAAAAGATGAGAGTAAGAAATTAAATAACTGCAAGTATTCTATTCATCAAAAGACTAAAGACCTTCTGCAGATAGAAGAAAAACCATTCTCCAAATGATATAAGAAGCTGACAAATAAGAAGAGGTTCATTAATCATTGTGGTCTAGCCTCATTTAACGGGAAGAAGCGAGGGGGTTTTGCTAACACGTGAAACTGGAACTCAAAGGTGACATATTTTTCAGGTTTTGTGGATGGATCTATACCTCCTAGTTTATTTTAGAGGATGGGGTTGCAGTTATAAATTCTTGAACATCTTGCTTCTGTTCTGAAGCAANGGAAAAACTGGGTGTTTATGGTTTGGACATGTGCACTCTGCACTGGGTGAAAATCTGGCTGGATAAGAATGGTGGTGAGTAGAGTTAAATCCAGTTACAAGTGGTGGTCCCCAGGGCCCAGTACTGGGGCCAGTATCTTCTGCCCAGTGGAATAGGACCTGGGGGTGCTGCAGACAGACAGCTGAGTTACCATCCCTGGAGGGATTTAAAAGACATGTAGGTGTGGCACTTGGGGATGTGGATTAGTGGTGGATTTGGCAGTGCTGGGCTAGTGGTTGGACTCGATCTTAAAGTCCTTTCCACCCTAAACAATTCTATGGTTCTAAGAAGGGAATTACTTATATGGCTGAGTCCACTGCTATGAGCAAGGTGCTCCAAATTCTTGCACCTTCCCTTTGCTCAAGATCTATGTAGAAGATGATTGGTTAAATTAGGAAAAAAATCCCCTTTGACTTTCTAGATGCAACTCTATCTTGGATAACATTTTTTTTACTACGTGTCCTCACTGACATTACAGCTATGCCTGAGATGAGTAAATGACACTAAGGTAGGTAAAACCTGCTGAACATCAAATGTTTTGTACTGGAAATGAAATCTAGCTTCTGCAGCTTATCTATCTCATTTCTTGATTTCACTTTTTTTTCTAAGCAAGTTTAGGCCTCATCTGCGTGAAAACAACAAGGGGAAACCAGAGCTCAGTTCTCAGTCAGCAGAGCCTTTTTTCAGAAGCTCCCATAAGTGTCCTTTTAAAATGAAGGAATAGCTGGGAAGTAAATCCTGAATCTCTCCACAAGCAGTCTGCTTGTGTTAGGACTACTTAGAGTTCAGTTTTATTTTTCTATTAATTCCTTGGCAGATGATTCTAACACAAATCAATTAAAAAAAATCAACATATTAGAAGATGGTTCATCTCTGTAGATGAAACAACCACCTCCACCTTCTGTTTTGAATAAATTCAGGTTTCAACTGCAGTGGCCTGGCTTATTTCCAGTTTACAGTTATTCTATTCCACTTACCTGAAATTCTCCCTTTCATGCAGCTCTGATGAAATGTTTGTCATCTCTCAACTGCCTGCAAGGGTTGCAAAGTACTTCATGAGAAAGAGTGCTTACATAGGGACAAGTAAAGTGATTTCTTTATAGGTAGTAATAAAATTTTCAAGAGCATCCTCCACTGGCACAAATCTCTTTCCTTGGAAGAAACGTGGAATTTCTCCAGATTCCGATGGGAGCTGAATTAAGCAGACATGGGGTTTTTATACATCCCAGTTCTCCCCTAGCATATTCTGTATTGAAACATTGAAGCCATTTACATGATAACTTGGCTGGAAAGACAGAACTTAAGCACAAGAATAAAATTTAAGCTGGAATCCTTAAAGCTGGTATTTAACTAAATTAAATCAGTGAGGGTATATGATAAAGGAAATTTTATTTTCACCATGATGGTTTGTTTCTAGTTTCCATTGATGCCACATTTTGCCTAAAATTCTTCTGGAAGAGAAGTAGTTTGAAGTGTCCTGTGAAAGCAAAGGAGCAGAGAGGTGAAGTTAAAAATGTGTTGTATTTCAAGAAGAGCTTTGGTACAGCTGTTTGGCAAGCGCTGTAAATACTGCATTTCATTTCAAGGCTCAGATGCTGCTTTTGTAAGCTTATCTCTTCTATTGCTCCAAAACAGCAGCAAAACCCAACACCTTCCTCTCCAGATACAATGCACTACTAACTGAATCCAGACCAGAAACTCCTGTGAGAGGTTTGTGTCTTCCAAACGTGCCAATCTCTCGTGAGGAGCTGGAAAGCGGAAGACACATTCCTCTTTATTCCAGCAGCAATTTAATGACCAGAAGATGTTTCTTAACCCTGTATCTACAGGCTGTTCTAATTTTTTTTTTTAAATTGCATTATTTATGTACTTTGCAATCCTGCAGCAAAGTAAGAAATGTTATAAATATGAAGTGTCATCCCTTAAACCCGTATTTTTTTAGAGTGGCATTTTGGGATCATGTCCATGGTTTGATGTTTTCCAGTAGGAAAGTGGCAAGAGGAATTGATGCTCAATTAAAAGATGAGAGTAAGAAATTAAATAACTGCAAGTATTCTATTCATCAAAAGACTAAAGACCTTCTGCAGATAGAAGAAAAACCATTCTCCAAATGATATAAGAAGCTGACAAATAAGAAGAGGTTCATTAATCATTGTGGTCTAGCCTCATTTAACGGGAAGAAGCGAGGGGGTTTTGCTAACACGTGAAACTGGAACTCAAAGGTGACATATTTTTCAGGTTTTGTGGATGGATCTATACCTCCTAGTTTATTTTAGAGGATGGGGTTGCAGTTATAAATTCTTGAACATCTTGCTTCTGTTCTGAAGCAATATCTAAAATAGGGAGCACACCAAAAGGCAAATGAAATTAATGTATTTTTAAAATTAGATATCTTGTCTAATAAAAGGCAGAACTTTTATGTTATTCATAGCTGCAAGTTGTCCTGATTTACAGTTCAGATACAATTAACAGTTTCATGTCACATAAATCTTTTTCCTCCTAAGTGAATATCTGAATCACACACTGGGAAAAAAGCAACAGCAGACCACTTCTATAAACCCAGTTACAAAGGGTGATGCAAAAAAAATTAAGAGAAAAGCCTTTCTTTGTCCTGTTTTTCTAATAGAACAGTTTTTTTCCCCCAAAGAAACCTTCAGTCAGAAACCTCAAGCCCTCCATCAAATAGGATTTACACACTTACCTTCTTTCCAAGCTCCCACTTACCTTCTTTCCAAGCTCCCACTTGCAAGATTGTTGGGAGTTACCCAGGGCTTTGCAGAGCAGAGACCTTTGGCATCTACCCTGTCTCTGTAGTGCTGCCTGCCCTTGTCCCACACATATCCACAGCCAAGCCTTCCTCTTCCCACTCTGAACTCAAAAGCAATAGAGCACCTGAACCCTCCATCCCAGTTCAGTGGCTGGCACTGGGGCTACCTGGCAGCACTGCTCCTCCAATGGTTTTAGAAGCCAAGCAAATATGTATTTAACGGGAATTATGAAAATTGAAAGAGTGCACAGCTCAAGTTTTTGAAAAACATTCTTTCTCCACATCAAAGGGCTCATTGATTTGCTGCTGAAGTCATGACCAAAGTGGTGCTAAGAGAGTGAAAAGGGGAGAAAAGATCAAATCTAATCTTCTGTGTCAAGCAAGTACCTTAGGGCCCATCCAAAGCTGATCATGAGACAAATCCTGAATGTAAATATTATTTAATATGTCTGGCAAATATTAGGAATCTGTCTGAGCATATTCTTCAAGTGAGAAACAGCTCTCTTTTTCCTTTGCTCCCTTTTCTGTGTCCTTGAACTTTGTATCCCTTTAAATCCCAAGTAACTATTCACATTAATAAAGTGTTAAGGTGTTTGACCAAGAAGATTGGTTCTGCTGATTTCAGCACTTAAAAAGGGAACCCGCTGTTGTTTTAACCACTTCAACACTCACCATCTCAGTTTATTTTCTTATCCTCTTTAACTTCTGTTAAAATCAAACAGGAAGCAATTAAGGTGAGCCTACTACAAAGCAGCCCTCAAAGTGCATGGCTAGTCCCCAGTGCAGAATGAAGGTCATGCCCTGAAAATGTAATTATATGTATGTGGAAGGAATGCAGAGCCCAGATACTGGGGTGACTGGTGAGAAAATGCACCACTCCAGCTTCTCTTTCAGCAGGCAGATGACCATGACCAACACAGACACTGCTACCACCACCTGCATGGAGGACCTGGTGGCAAGGCAAGTTGAACTGACAGGGCACATTAGACCTACAATTTTATCCACTTAAATTAAGAGATGGAGTGGAAGAAAGGAACAAGTCCCTACTAAGCTGCAAAAACTATCACCATTTCTCCTCATCCAACCCCTCTTCTCTGACTTCAGTCAGCTCACTGCCAGGGTGACAGAAAAAGGAATATCATGGGAATAGACATCTAATGACAACAGTAGGAGACAAAAGTGAAGTCTTTACACAAGATTTAGCTAATTATATTTTGGGCAAATATTTATTTATCTAAAAACAAAATAAAAATCATTTTTAAAAGGAAAAAAGTACTTAAATAAAAAACAAAATTGTGAAATGTTATGGCACAGAAGTTCAAGACAAGTATAAATCCAGTTGCCACAACTGTTGCGTATTAATGTTGCACATTTTTCTATAAAGGCTTTATTAAAGGTATTTACATGGCAATATGATGTGTAAATATATACAGCAAACCGGGGACAACTTTTTTCTTTTGGATTCTCGTATGAAAAAATGCCTTAAATACAAAATTTTAAAAGAAAAAAAATTGAAGAGTTCATCCCCAAGCATGAAGAATGTCCCATCATCCCTTATGTCCAAAGTATCAATTATGAGGCAGTTTTGAGGTTCTGGCCAAACCCTTGGGAGATTCAGCCAAGGTTGTGTAGTCTCAAGTTAAATCGCACAGCATGCAGTTGCAATAGTTCCATACGTGATGGACTGCGTAGTTCACGAGAGATATTAGAATCATTAATATTTTACCATATTTCAGTCTAGTTTGCATTATTCTAAGTGATGCTCAAGAGTTCCTATGCACAACAGTTCCTTAGCTGCTCGAGTTTGTGTTTCAACTGTTCTCTCCTCCGCCTCAACTGCTCTTTCTCTGCGATCAGTCTGTGTTCATCCGACTGGATGGAAAGAACGTACTCTGTTGCTTTTTTCAGGATGACAACCTTGGGAGCCTTTTCATTGTTGGCCACCTCGGGTATCTCGTCACGCAAGGCAAAGAAACTCAACTTCAGCTCATTTCTCCTCTGGCGCTCCAAGACATTGTGCGTTCGCCTCTTGTCGTTCTCTTCCGAATCTGACGTGCGCGGACTGGAGCATTTTCGGTTGTTGCTGATCTGTTTGAGAACTCTGCCACTGTCCAACCTTAGCCTTTTGGCAGCTGGGTATTCAACCTTGGTGGAGGGAGGAGCGGCATAGTTGTGCTGATGGATGTTGACGTGACACCGTTTGAGAACCAGCGGGCTGTGGTGGGGCTTACTGTGCTCTTCTGAGGTCTCTGTGCTGGACTCTGTGCTGGATTCGTATTCATTCGCTTCAGCTAATGTAACAACATCGATTTCCTCATCCTCCTCTTGTTCTTCTTCTGCCATAAAAAAAAAAAAAATTAAAAATTCGTAACTTGTACATAGACACTCTCAAGACTGAGTTGCACAATGAGGAACCCAATGACAAACCTTTCTTAAATCCATTTCATGATGCTGGACACTACTTTCTGCAAGAGCCTATCCTTTAAGGAAGCAATGCTCCAAGTGCACTAGGACACATGGACTGCAGTCCAAACCCTGGCTCCCTGATTTCAAAAAGTTGTAATGGTCTTGCGTAATGTCGAGTGCATGAAAGATAGTAGGAAAGTTTAACCTCGGTTGTCAGCAGCACAGAGCAATAAAGCTCCCAGACTCAAGCTGCCCTTAATTATGGATTTAGAAGGCTTTGGCCACGCCTTAAAAGAAAGCTTACTTAACACACAAGGGTATTCAGAGACATTTTCAGAATCTTTCTTGATCTGTTAATTTGTGGAAAATAGGAGGGAGTTTGAAAAAAAAAAAAAAGGCAAAAAAAAAGGAAAAAGGGAAGGCTGTAGTGGTGTGGGTAGAAACTCACTTTCAAACCAGATTTACGAGGGAGCGGAACCCGCTGTCACATACCTAAGGAAGCATTTCTAAAACTTTCCCAGCCCCATTCACTCCCCTGCAGTCACTTTCACTAGCACCTCCCTGACTGCACATTCTCCCCGCGGCTCTCGACTTGGAGTTAACTCCTTCCCGGCCCGCGAGTGACACCGGAGCCAGCCTTATCGGGACCTCATTTTGGAAGTTTAGCCCTCCTACACTTTCTTTTTATGTTTTCCCCTCTTTTCTCTCCCTTCTCCGCCGGAGGAAAAACTGGGCTGTTCTTCCAGGAAATAAA
>VZRX01001949.1:6925-26425 GCA_013398075.1 Notiomystis cincta
AGAAATGAGGACAGGAAGAACCTGGAATGCCCTTTCTGCAGAATTAGAGGTGAAAGAACCAGACTGCCTTAAAAACAGACACAAACCTCCCACACCCAGGGAGGGAACACACCAGGAGCCTTTTCCAGACCCAGGTGGGCACTGACCTACTGCATCTGCAGCGCCAGGCTCTGCTTTGAGCTGGGCAGGCTGGGGGGGCACAGGACTGCTGTTGTTTTTCACAGTGTCTGTGCTTGTAACAGAGGTAGTTTCTTTCCGAGAAACTTTTGATACCGGAGGCTCCTCCACGGCCATCCCGCTCTGCCGCTGCCGCCGGCGCTTCTTGCTCCACAGCTCGTGGCAATCCTGCCAGTGGGGGAGGCTGCAAGAGAGCAACGAGTGAAAAACCTGGTGGGGGGAACAGGGGAATCCTCGAGGAATCCTCAAAACCCACGGGAAGCTCTTAGCACAGATGGTGTTGCCCAGAGGAGGTGTGGTTGCCCCTGGAGCCCTGGGAGTGTCCAAGGCCAGGTTGGAGGGGGCTTGGGAGCACCCTGGGATGGTGGGAGGGGTCCCTGACCAGGGCAGGGGGTGGCTTTAAGGTCCCTTCTCACCCAAACCATTCTATGATGTAACTTTATAGATCCATGTGATGTTGCTGCACTTTTACAGATGGAGAAATGGACTCAGGAAAGGATATTGGGAAGAAATTCCTTCCTGTGAGGGTGGTGAGGCCCTGGCACAGGGTGCTCAGAGAAGCTGTGGCTGTCCCTGGATCCCTGGAAGTGTCCAAGGCCAGGCTGGAGCAATCAGGGATAGTGGAAGGTGGCACTGGATGAGTTCTAACATTCCTTCCAAACAAATCATCCTGGGATTCCACAATCCCTGACTGCAGCCAGACTATTACAGGAAGGGGCAGGTTCTAGAGCCAGGAAAGGCAGCGTAAAAATCATTTACTTTGCTCTGGGATCTCACCCCTGGATGTGCTGGGATCTCACTGCAGGGCACACAGAACCTGGGAGTGCAAGTTCACCAAGCTCTGGGAGCTTTAGGAAAGGCTCTTCCTTGAGAAACACTGAAGGAAATTGGGATCTTAGAAGCTGTGGCTTCACTTGCACACAGCCCAGTCAGAGTTTTATCATCTGCTTGATTGGAGTGGGAGAAAATTGAGTGACACTGCTCAACCCTTGCAGTCCATTAACACACAGCCTTAATGAGGCCTGAACAGTTTTCCATGGCAGAGTCAGGGATGTGCTACATCTACTCTTGCACATCTTCCAGTAGAGCTTTAGAGCATCTTACCAATGTTAAACTGGGCTTTATAAACCCAGCCTGCCACCAGGCAGAAAACAACAGCACAGCAAAAGCCATTTGCTCAACCACATGACCAAATACAAGGGCAGAGTCAAGAGAAGAACCCAAAAATCCTAATTTGGACTGAAAAAGATTGCCATGTCTCCTTCCCAAAGCTCACAGTGGGGGATGGCAGCTGGGACTTACTCTGGAGGTGCCATTTTGCTGAGGTCAACGTCCTTCAGGAAGTCACTGTGCAGGGCCTGCTCTGCTGTGCAGCGCTTGCCAGGGTCCAGCGTCAGCATGTGGTCCAGCAGGTCCAGGGCAGAGGAGGGGATGCTGTGGGGAGAGTGGGAAACATGGATGAGTTGATGGAAAACACGTGGAGAAGCTCAGTGTCAGAAGGACACCTCGGACCTAAGGGGAATCCACACAGCCAGAGCTCATTGCTGGTGGTGCAGCAGCTCAAAGGCACCAATCACTCAGGTGAGGGGAGTGGCTGGAGCTGTGCCAAGGAGGTTTGGGCTGGATTTTGGGAAAGGTTCTTCCCCCACAGGGTGGCTGGGCACTGAACAGGCTCCCAGGGAATGGTCATGGCCCCAAGGCTCACAGAGCTCCAGGAGTGTTTGGACCATGTTCTCAGGCACAGAGTGGGATTTTGGGGTGTCTGTGAAGGGCCAGGAGCTGCACTGGATGATCCTTGTGGGTTCTTTCCAGCTGTGAGTATTCCCTGATTTATTTCCACTCTAATTTTTGCCATTTCTGAGAAGCACCTCTGCCACAACTCCCACAGGAATTATCCCACAGCCAGACCCTGCCCCAGAGAACATCCCCCTGAAGTCAGGCAGCACCAGCATCACGAGGATGCCACACCTCCAGGAAATCTCCCAGGGCAGTCCCCAGCCCCAGGGAACCTCTCTGAAGGTGGATGAGGTGTTTGGAGAGGGGTCAGGGAGCCCAGCCCAGCCCAGCCCGACTCACAAGGAGAACTCCTCGCGCAGGCGCCGCCGGTATTGCTTCTTGGGCTTCATAGTGTTGAAGTAGGGCAGCTTGATGACATCTGGCCACACTGCTGGGCAGGGGCTCCCACAGAGCCGGCTGGGGAGCAGGGAAGCACAGTCAGCCAGGTGGAATTCAGCCAGGAGGAGCAGAGCCACCAACCCCAGGGAAAAGACCTTTCTAAGAAACCCGCTGTAGGAATAACCCAGGGCTGGGCACGGCTCAGATGAGGTGTTAAAAAAGGAGGTATCAGGAAGAGGAAAATGCTGAGCTTGAGTTTATAAATCATTCAAAGCAATGACATTTTGTTTTTCTTACTATCAATTTTAAAATTCTAATGTTTTTTACTTTAAACTTTTCAAACTGAATTTTGGTATTTTTACAATAAGGGTGGGGAGGCCCTGGCAGAGGTTGCCCAGAGATGATGTGGACTTGACACCCCTGGAAGTGTCCTAGGCCAGGTTGGACAGGGCTTGGAGCAACCTGGGAGAGTGGAAGGCGTCCCTGCCCACGGCAGGGGTGACACTGGGTGGGCTTTAAGGTCTCAAACCATTCCAGGATTAAAACTTTCAGTGTGAGAAGTAATTCAGGTTCATGATTTTTGGACTCAGCAAACAGCCAAGTTTACTGAGGGTACATAAATCGGCAACCACACACCTGATGCAGGTGACACCTGACCATTCCCATTTGCATTCCCAGGCATTCCTGGCCCTATTTCCCAGGCAGGTTTAGACAACAAGAGCTCTTCTAACTCGCTGCCTGTGTGCACGAGCAGCTCCTGCAGCACCTCCCCTCGCAGACATGCGTGTGCAAAGCTTTACCTGATTAATTCAAGCTGAGCCAGTTCCAGATTGGCTTGAAAAATAGGCTTCTTTGTAAACAGTTCCCCGAGGATACAGCTGGAAGGAGGAAAAGCAAGAGGTCACGACAGCAAACCCTGGGGATGAGCGTCTGAACACGGCAGCGTTTGTGCTCAGGAGCAGCTTTGCCTGAGGAGAGTGATTTGCATCAGGGCTTGTAGTGACAAACTGACCTGTGTGTACCGAGTCCCCAGCCCTGGGCTCCTGGGAATCACCTCCCTGCAAGTGGCTGCTTCACACAGGAAGCCCCTGACACGTTAACTCTTTGCAGGGAAAGGAGGATGCTGTCAACGTGACAAGAGGCAGAGCTCTCATTTCCTCCAGGTTCAGCTTTTGTTTGGATTTTTAACTTCCCTCTGCTGGCCCAAGTCATCCCCCAGCTGGCTGTGGCTGTCAGGGCCAGCAGAGGAGCTGGGTTTGTGCATGGAGCTCTTGCACAGCTGGCAGGGAAAGAGGGAGCACCTCTGACTCCTCAACATCTCCCCTTAATTCCCCAGCAATCAGTGCCAGAAGTAGCTGGGGGATGTAGGCACCTGGCTGGAATGGGAATAACCCCACACATGTGGAACAGGAACTGAGCAGCAACTGGGCCTCACAGTCAGTAATTATCACTAATTACTGGTTTTACTGACCTCTCTCTGTGTTACAAACCCTGCTGAAGTTTAGCTGGGAACATCCCAGTGGGAAATGCACACTCTGAGGAATCCAGCCTCAGTTCTGACTGCTGAATCCTCAAGTCACTTGGAAAAATGTTCCATCTTTGTGGCTGAACTGCCCAGACTCCTGTTCCCCAGGCTCCCTACACTACTGAAACTTCCTGAAACCTGAAATCTCTACCTAAAAATGATTTAGCTGAAAAAAAGTCAGTGACAAACAGCAACTTGAAGAATTTAAACAAAAATTCTCTAAAAAACACACTGAAGGAGTGAGCAGCAGCACAGGGCAAATCTGTCACCCCTCCAGGGCTGTGTCACCCTTCTTGATCTCAAGGGTCCATCAATATCAGGTTGGTTTGCATTTTCAATTGTGAAAATTTTATTTTTTACCCCTTCTCATTTCAAAACCAAGGAAAACCTCATTCTAGGGGGTTTTACTAAGTGGTTTTATCCCTCACAGCACAGCAGTGTGAAGTACTCCTGCCTCATGCTAACACTGTGTGTGGCTGGGACACATCCAGCTGTGGGAATTGGCACCAACCGAGGAGCAGCTCCCATGGGAATGCTCAGGAGCTGTGGCAGAGGCAGGGAAGGCAGAGCAGGACTCACCCACAGCTCCACACGTCGATGGCAGGGGTGTAACGCTCCTCCCCGAGCAGCAGCTCCGGGGGTCGATACCACAACGTGATCACTTTATTGGTGTAGGGACGGCTGCAAAGCAAAAAGACACCAAGAAAAACTCATCCCAAGAGCCACAAAACCCTGAAAACCTGCTTGTTTTTACTCCCCACCTGTCAGGGAGGGGTTTCAAGTGTCTGCACTTCCAGAGCAGGAGGCTGAGTTAAACACAGCTGAGGAGGTACTGGGGTTTTACAGGAATCAGGACTTGTTGTAGGTACCCCAGACTGAAAATCCCTGAGCCTCAGCAGGCTGCCATCATGGAATGGTGACTCATCTTGGAGCAAAAACCTGCTCCAGGGCAGGTCAAAGGCAAGCAGGGAAGACGTTTTGGCTCTTCATGAGCTGCTCTTCTAATGAAAAGCTGTTAATAGCAGCCAGGAGTGTATTTGTGCAACAGCTGGAGCTGGATGGTACCACTTACACTGGAGATCATCTGTCAGGACTTCCAAGTGAGGGATTATGTGGATAGTAAGGAGAAAGAAGCTCATCCCACCCAGGTAGGCCCTTCCCCCGTCCTCACCTCTCCTCTGAGCTGTAGAGTCGGGCGAGCCCAAAATCTGCAAGTTTGATCTGCCCACTGAAAGACAAAAAAACCCCAATCCCTGGTTTAAATCACAGAATTACAGAATGTACTGAGCTGGAAGGGACCCATCAGAACCCAACTCCCATTTAAACCCCAGTTAAAGGGTTAGGAAATCCCCACCCTCACAAAACCACATTTGCATGAATTACTGCTGGATATGCCAGGCTTAATTCTCCACTTCTGATTAAATGCTTCCAAGAAATACAAAGTTTAAAAAAAAAACCAAAACCCAAACACAAATAATTCAGTGTCACCTGGATCACAAAATTTTTAGGTGAATATCCAGACATTTGGTTGTAATTATGGACAAGATTCTTCTCACAAGGTTCTTTCCCTGGGTTCAGCTGAATCCAGGGCAAAGAGCTTGGAGAGGAGTGGATCCACTCCCAGGTTACCTGTTGTTTAGTAAGATGTTGGAGCACTTGATGTCTCGATGAAGGAAATTCTTTTTGTGACAGTAATCCAGACCCTCCATTAACTGTTTCATGAAAGACTTGATATGGTCCTCTGAGAAATGTACCAAGCCAGATTCTAGCAGCCCCATTAGGTCATGGTCCATGTACTCAAACACAAGGTAAAAGGCACCTGAGAGAATAAACAAGAGAAATGGTTGAAAACAAAAGGAGGGGCACAAAAAAGAGGAGCAATGAAAGGAGATTCAATTGCTGAAAGAGTCTTTTTTTGTGCACTGTTCTGCTGGAGTTGGTTTTTTGAACACAGTCCTGTGATGTTTTGGGCTGACTGGGTGTCCTTTTGCCTCACCCCACAAAGTGGCCCCTCCAAGCTGACATTTGAAATTAAACATGCACTCAAAATAAATTCCTTTGAAGTTCTGGCCACGTTTACCTCCAATGCTTTGGTTATTTTCTTACAAGAGAGTTTGCTGAAGAGATCACTGCCATGCATGGTCTGAACTTGTGTTTAGGTTGTTCCCTTCCCTCCCCTGGAAGAAGGGCCAGTGGGATGCTAAAACTCTCTTTTTCCACAGGACAAAGAACTTTTCACACAATTAAAAAGTTTGTTGTCACTAATCAGTGTTAGAAGTGACCCTATAAAGGCTGTTTTTTTTAAGACTGCTCTTCCATGACTCTGCAGGAATCCAGTCACCCTTTAATCAACTCAAATCTGTCCTTTGAGGTGAGGCCAGCTCCAAACCCAGCCTCGCTGGAACCGTAAGAAGAACACAGAGAAGCAAATCTCCCTCAGAGCTGAGTTTTACACCAAACCAAGGGCTTGCATTAAATCTGTGGTGAATACAACCCCCCCTGCAGCCAACTCTACCTTTGTCCTTCTTGAAATCCAGTGCATCTTGTTTGTCCGTGACGATCTCCTTCATGTTGACGACGCTGCGGTGGATGAGCTGCCGCAGGATTTTGATCTCCCGGATGGCCGTGATGGGGAATCCTTCCTTCTCATTGTCCAGGCGCACCTTCTTCAGAGCCACCAGCTCACCTGCCAGGGCACAGGGGGGTCACAGCAGGCTCCCAGCAGCTGCCTGCACTCCCAGGGAGGTCGGGAGTGGAATGGCAGCAGCCATGTGAGTGCTGTGCTCCCAGGAAGCTGCACAAGCTCTGCACCTTTGGAGAGCAGCATCAAACCAGGACAAAGCGTGGGAAAACGCCCACCAAGGGACAGCAGAGGCAGCTTTAGTTACCCCCCACTCAGTTTTGTTCAATTGCTCTGCCAGGAGTTCTCACATGACAACTGTGCTTTGCCCAATCTGCTCCAGCAGAAAGGGGGAGCAGAAGTTTACCCTGGAATTTCCCAAGCTGTGCTGCAATTAAAGTCTGACAATTTAAAAAGCAAGGATTCAGCTGGCACCTGTGGCCACCACAATCCTCTGACCAGGGCACAGCACCTTACCAGCAGAGCAGGAACCTGAGCACCAAACTCAGGATTCCAGAGTTCTCCTGCTCTCCTGCCCCTTCTGGAAAACACCTGATGGAAGTGTTTATCCCAAGGCTGGAGTAGTCCCCTCTCATTCTGCAGTGGAGCAGCACTGGCAGGGAGCTGGACACACCCCCAAAGCCCTGAAGTGCAGTTTACCTGGAGCCATCCTCACCTGTGTCCTTGTCCTTGGCTTTGTACACCTGCCCGTACGTCCCCTCTCCGATGATCCCGATGATGTCGAACTTGTCCACACAGCGCTTGCCCCAGTCACTTTCTGTCTGTCTCCTCTCCCCATACCGAGGACAACAGATTCTGCACAGGGAAGAGCTCTGTCAGACACCTGAGGGCTCCAGCCCACTGTCAGCCCACACAAAAACACCTGCTTGACTCTGTCAATCCCTAAAAACTGAAAGCGAAGCTCAGGCACTCTGCACTCAGAACTGGAATGTTCAGTTTAATGTATTTTTCCAAAATAATCCCAACACAGGCACTGCTGAACAGGAATATTATCCTGGATAGCACTGTCACACTACAGCAGGACAAAGATGAATGTCTGGGATGTTTTGCAGGATGCTGGATATTTGGTTTTTGTTTAAGACACTCTGTACAAAACTTCAGGGGCCTTTGCTCCCTCGACAACTGCTTAAATTTGTTATCAGGGGAAGTTCTCTATGCCTTGAACATGGAATTCCAGAATGGTTTGGGTGGGAAGGGGCATGAAATATGATTCAATCCCACTCCTTGCAGGGCAGGGACACCTTCCACTATCCCAGAGTGTTCCAAGCCCTGTCCAACCTGGCCTTGGCCACTTCCAGGGATGGGGCAGCCACAGCTGCTCTGGACACCCTGTGCCAGTGCAGTTCCATGGCCAACACTTCAATCATGAAGTGCACAAAGAATCCAAATCTCCCATTTGGAAAATCAACTTTTGAAAGCAACAAGAGCTTTATACAGAGGTTTCTTCTGGCCAAATCAAAGAGAAAAGAGCTTTTAGTGTAGATGTGGCTGAAGACTGGACATGACAAACTCCAGCAACTCCTACCATTAATTCTCAAATAAATGGGGCAAGTTGCCTTTAGCTGAGGATCCAAATGTGAATCAACCCACAGGAAACAGCCATTATACTGAATGATACAGAAATTGGAACTCATTTTCTCCCCCATCTCACTTCCCTCAAGAAAGAGCTCTCAGACCAGTGTGGAGACCGAGAGAACGAAACATTACAATAAAAACAAAACTAAACCCGAAGTCAGCCTTACTTTGGTCTCTTTTTGAAGGGTTGCTGAGGTGGTGTGGCTGCCTTTGGTTCCGGGGAGTCGGGAGGAGATGGGTCCCCCCCGGGGAGCTCTGGGGGGAGCGGGAGGTCCGTGAGTAAGTGTCGTGGTCTCTGCTCTCTGTCCTTCTTCACAGGTTTTGGAGGAAGAATCTCTTTTGGACTAAACTCCGAAAAGTTAATACAACACAAAAGTCAGACTCGACAGCCACTTAAACAAACAAACAAAAAAAAAAGTTACTGCAGGACAACAGCTCTGGTTGAAAACATGAGGTTTAAATGTCAAAATTAGCACACCCAAGTAGAAAATCCAACAGCCTTAAATTCACAATGCTACCACACCAGAGGGGAAAAGGTCAGAGTGGAACACAGCATTAAATGAACACAGGTCTGCACTAGAACTTCCTCAATTTGCACAAATCAGCATCAGTAACTCAGAGCTTCCTGTGAGGCAGCTCAGGGGATCAGCCAGCACCCACTTTCTGACCTTTACTTCCTTTATTTATTCCATTTATCAATCATGAAATTAAATGCTTGACTTAGTGAGGACCACTATAAATACAGACCCAGAGTTAAACCTCTCTCCACAGTAACTTTTAACCTCTTAGCAAGGACTGAAATGTGGCTTTAACTCCTGAATGCTGCTGAGGAACCAAAAGTAGATTTTTTTAAATCCAATTAGTGGCATCAGGAGTTTGGTGTAGACTGGCAGGAGGTGCATGAGCAGAACCTACTTTCTCTTTCATGTAATCAGAGAGGAGAATTCCTAGGTTTGAGTAGTCACGAATTCTCCGTGCAAATCTCTGCTTCACCGGGAAAAGAAAAAAATTTAAAAATCCAAACAGCCTTCCCAGGTCTGTTTTTAGGGCAGGGAGCAGCTCTGGTGTTTGTACCATCAGGTCTAACACTTCAGATTAAATGAACTGATGGAAATAGGTCGTTTTCCCAATTATTTTATTAGACACTGCCTAATCTGCACGAAAATCTCTTGTGAAATCTGCTTAAGGAAGAAGACAAGAAACACCAGACATGGGAGAGGATGGGCTGAAACTCTCTCCCCACTGACAGCAAACTCCTTAGGAGCAGAATAAATGTGTTCAAATATCTGCAGAGAATCTCATGGAATTGTTAAGGCTGGAAAAGATCGAGTCCAACCACAAACACTGCCACATTCACCACTAAACCACAAAAAGACTCAGTTTTTGTCCAGCCACCCCTCAAAAACAACTCAAAAACAAAAGACCAGGGTGGGAAGGGTGAAGGTGTGTCTGGAGGGTTAACCTGCAGTGCCCAGCTCTCTCCCTTTCACCAAAAATTCCCATTTTCTTGCCTTTTCTCTGTTCAGTTCTCTATTTGCACAGCAACACCTGGTTCCTGTAAGTTCCCCCAGGACAGCTGGGCTGGTCACCAAGGGGAGGAAACCAAACAGAGCCTTCAGAGCTGCCCAAGCAGAGAGAAGACCAAGAGTACAACAAAAACTCCTGGGAGCTCCTTTCCCCCCTCTCCCTGACCCAGCAGGAATGGCAGCAGCCAGGTGAGTGCTGCGTTCCCAGGAAGCTGCACAAGCTCTGCACCTTCAGAGCATCAAACCAGGACAAAATTTGTACCAATTCCTCCTAAACAGCTTCTCCTCCTCTCCTGGTGAAGCACCCAGGCCTAAAAGCATTACAGGAGGTGGTGATTCTGGAGAGATTAAGGAGTCTCCACCTGAGTGTTCTGTCCTTGGACACTTCAAAGCCCAATTTCCAACTCTGTGCTCACCACGGGCTCGGGGCTGGAACATTCCCCAGGCTCAGCAAGTCCAGCTCAAAGAGTTTTGTTCATAAAAATGAAGGCAGTTGGTGAAGAGTGAGATTCTGCACAGTCAGGGCCACATGGAACTGCCACCAGACAGAGCAAAATGAGCAGGATTTCCCATCCTTTTATTGGGAAAAAGTCACACAGAGCCATTTACTGAGCTCCAGCATCACCCCAGCCCTGAGGTCAGGGATAAAACACTTTTACAGAGCTAAGCCACACCTGGCTGGGAAGAAAAAAAAAAAGAGCTCTAGGTGTGAGTGGTTGAAAGAATAAAACAGATTTGCAGGATAACTTCTGGGATTTGGAAAGGAGGGAGCACAGCAGCAGGATTTGCTTTGCCTGGCATTTGGGTTGGGAAAATCATCAGGCAGCTCAAAGCTCCTGCTCATCACAGAGATATTTAAACCCAGTAATATTTGCTGAACAACATCACCCAGCTCACAACAAACACACAGGAGCCTTCACTTTTAGGTTGGAGGCACTGAGAACATTTCCCTGATTGGCATCAGTACCAGAATCACCCATGAAAATCAATTTGATTATTCAGAATATGTAACACTTCCCCACAGGGTGACTGTATCAAGTCAGAACTGTGGGATAACACACTGGTCACTAAAAACATGCTTTACTCCCCACTCCCAGCACATCTTTAGTGATGGTTGGGAAGACATAGGAGTTTTTAGGGAACTACAGGCTAAGCAGGTCAAGTAGAAAAAAAATAATAATAATAAAAAAAAAAAAAAATCACTGATAACCTTAAGTTAACAGCACTGCAACATACTAACAGTGCTAGAAAAGGAGAGAAAAACCAAATATTTGTTTTTTTTTTTTTCTTCTCTGTTCCATTCTGGATATTCTGTTCCCTTCTTTCTACCAAAACATGATGGGGTTTTCAGACAAGTTCATCACAAAAGCCACAACAATCCCTGCCCAGCCAGACCTACAATTACAGGACAGAGCCAAGTCTGCAGTTTTGATCAGAAAATAAAGCTGAAGTAGGTGAAGTTTCACTCATTTTTAAGCTTTCTCAAACAAACAATACCTGTTTCTCAGGCAATAAAGGAATGTATCAATTACTCAAGAATTAAGATAATACTCAAGTTAAACCAATGCTGGTTTTTACATGTGGCCATGGCCTGTCTGGCTGGTGAATCTGGAACAGAAAAAGCTCTGGTTTGTGTTCTTGGATTGGAATCGTTAAGCTTTTTCCTGTTCTTTGAGTACAAGTTTCTGAGGAATTAAACAAACAAACAAAAAAAAGCAATTTTAAAGTGTGCAAACAGCTCCAACACAAAGAGAGGCATAAGGTCCACGTTCCACCCCTGTAATAAACATGAGCAAGGAGTGATGTGAAACCTTTGCTAAGCAGCTCTAAAACAGCAACCAAACCTCTTGTTTCCCACAGAGGTAAGAGGTAACTACGTGCACGAGATCCTAAAACCGCACACAAACCTGGGGTAACACCTTTGTACCAGCACCACAGGACAAGCTCCTAACTGTAAAAGTAACCCCCAAAACCCCCTCTTTATTCAAGGCTTTGCTCTTAAATGCAAAGGGGATGCTCTGGTGTGACCTTACCTATCCAAGTCATCTTCCCCAACTAAAATAGGGGGGAGCGGAAGCGGAGGCAAGGTGGAAGTTTTCAGGTGTGGGATAGCAGCCGTCACAGACACTTGGGTTTTTGTAGCCACCTGGACAGAGGACTGGGAGTTCACCTGAGAGGATAAAGTAGACGTCCTTGGGTGGGAAGAAGATGGCAAAGACGTTGGGGCTGAAGTAGGGACCTGAACAGGAGTCACTGGGGCTGGAGGCAGCGGTGGGACAGCGGGTGACGGAGGCAGCGGCGGCAGCGGCGGCGTGGGAGGCGGAGGGGTGGTGGTGGGCAGAGGCGGAGGAGGGGATTTGATGGCGGGGAGGGGAGGTGGAATCTCCTTCTCCGCTGTGTCTGTCTCCTTTGGAGATACCAGGTCCTCTACCACTGCTCCAGGCTTGGAGTCTTTTGTTCCCGTGGGTTTGGAATCCCTAAGCGGAACAGGATGTTTCCTCTCCGAGTTCTCCTCTGCCTTGGATTTCGTCGTCTCCGCAGGGGCTTTAGGCTCTGCGTTCGTGTACAGTAAATTAACCGAGTCCGTGTCCGGAGGCTTCTCAGATTTAACAGTTTTGGTGACCTTTTTAGACTCCGTCCCAGCCTCCTTTAGTTCAGCCAAGCTGTTCTCCTTCCTGGCCAGGAAAACGGGGGAGCCCTTCGCCTCCTTGCCGTCCACCTTGGCTGCAGCGGCTGCCGCGGCCGCTCGCTCCTTCTTCTTCCTGCTGAGCTCTGCTCCGAGGCTGGAGTTCAGCGGGAGCCTGGTGGGGGAAATGCTGGAATGGCGACTGCGGGAGCCAGACCTCTGCTTTTTACTGTGAGATGAGTGTCTCGAGTAGCCAGGACTGCGGCTCCGGGACTTCACGGATTTCCTGGGGAGAGAAACCAAACGGAGCTTCTGAGCTACTCACCGACAGCTGAATCGGTCATTGCTCAGCTCAGAGAGTCCACAACACCTGGCAGGAGAGGCTACAGCTACTGACAGGAGTTTGAGAGTCAATCAGGACCAGTTTCACACCATCATCATCCTCCCTGTGCCAGACCCACCGTCACACCGGGAAGAGAAAGGAAGGATCGAGGCTGGACAAGCCCCAAGGTAAAGAGGAGATCACAGCTCACACCCCCAACAGACTTCAGCCAGGAGGATGAGCTGGCAGTTCAGGAATCTTTCACAGGAATTATGTGCAACTTTAAAGGAAACCACAGATAAAACACGACTGTCCTCACGGGAATGCTGCCTCAGGAAATTGTGCATTTCAGGCTCGTTTTCCCCCTCTGGTTCTTTTAGTGCCATCAGAACTTGAATTTGCATAGTGTGATTTGGAAGAAGGGTAAAAAAAAAAAAACCACCAGGAATTTTAACTCTATTGGTCTTGGTCTTCCTGTAAAAAAATGGGCTCTAAATCAGGTATGTGCAGAAATAATCACTGAAAATCTGTGCTGGGAGAGAAGCAAGGCAGGAAACACCTCACACCACCAGGGTTTACAGCACATGAACCTGCTATGGAGAGAGGGGAGACTGATGGGGAAAGCAGATAAGCACTAAAATGGAAGTGGAAACTGATACTTCCAGTGTGCATATCAAATTCCTGATAAGCCAGAACTGTTTCCTCCACTCCAGGAGGAGCAAGGACTGGACAGGGTGAGGCAGGAGGCTTTAATTGTGTGGTGGCTCTGATGCCAACAGGACAACCAAAAACTCTGAGCTCAGACCCTACAAATACCATAAGAGACATGACACTGCAGGATTGATTAGTCAGGACAAATCCAGCCTGGAAAACATGGAATTCCCTCAAAACAGTCCCTCAGTACTCATAAAACACCCCTAACAGCAGCAGTTCAAACACAGGAGACACCAGCTTCCTTGTAACCATACTCAGAGTGTAATTAACAACACCAATTAGTATTATCCCAAGACAATAAACATTTGGAAAATAAACTGGAGAACTGAGATGACAGAAAGTTCCTGGCCCCACACCAGCAGCACCTTCCAGGAGGGGCAGCTGTGACTGCAGGAGGTGAAGGGTCTATCCCATGGGTGTGGGGTTCCCTCCCTACTCCAAGGATCAGCATTCCTCTCTCCCACTTGGAAGTACAAGGCCAACAGCTCGTGCTGACAGTGGTCAAAGAACACCAGGGCTGTAGGTAAGTCCTTACCTTTAGACTTGCAAAATAAATATACAACCAGAAGGGGAAAAAAGCAGGACCTGCAGTCACACAGCTGTTTCCCTCCTCAAGGCACTGCTCTGCCATGGGAATGCTGCCTTGGGATCACCTCTTTTCCCAAGGTTTCTGCTCAGGGAACAGTCTGGGCTGCAGCTGGCCTGTCACCATGAGCTGGGAGAGCAGTTGCCAGCTCCAAGACATTTGCAGGGCATGGAAAACATTCCTAATGAATCCTGTAGGATGTCACTTACTGCAAGCACAGTTTAGGGGTTAATGTTCCCTATTGCAACTCACCTGGGATGGCAATAATCCCTTCCTGCTCCCTGATTTCCATCCTCCCCCATGATTAACCCCCAACAGTTACTCCAATCCATGGGATCATGGAATGGTTTGGGTTGGAAGAGATATTACAGCTCATCCAGTGCCACCCCTGCCATGGGCAGGGACATTTCCCACTGTCCCAGGGTGTTCCAAGCCCTGTCCAACCTGGCCTTGGACACTGCCAAGGATCCAGGGGCAGCCACAGCTCCTCTGTGCCAGGGCCTCCCCACCCTCACAGGAATTTAATCCAGCTGGATGCAGAGCAATCAAACCAGATCACAAAGCAGACTTCTCCAAAAGCCCAATTTTACCTTACTGAATGGTGCTAATTTAGGAACAGCCACCAGGGACACCTGCCTGGAGCAGGACAGGTGAGGCTGGGCAAGTGCTGGAGTGGTCAGATCCAGGAGCTGCACCACAGAGCCAACACTTCCCAGGGCTGGAACGACTCCCTGACCTCCCAGCAGCAAATATCCACACTCCTCTGTCCCCCCAGGAATAAATGCACCCATTCCCTCCCAGTCCTCTTCACCCCACAGGCACCACTCACCCTTTTTTCTCTTCACTAACAATAATTCCCTACAGTCACCACACAAACAGCTGCTGTTCCCAAGCCCATTTTCCAGGCTGGTGTTTACAGCTGCTTTGTGAGACCTGAAAAAGGCCCCGCATCCAGAAGCCTTCCTGCTCTCCCAGCAAACCTCACCTCTCATCCTTAGAGCATCAACAGCCCCAAAAACACCAACACAGCACCTGCTGAGGGGCCTTTTATCACTGCATATCTCAAAAAAACCAGGTAATAAAGTACAGAAGATGCACAGGCAGGTTTTGCTTCTGGAAGAGAATCATTTCTATCCTCTGGAATGATTTTTTGTGGCTTTAGCTGCAGCCACTTCACAGCACTTTTACCCCTTTCACCCTTAGTTTGCTAAGCCTTGCTGTAACATTCCACACCTTACTTGCTTTGCCAAGGTTATCCAGGATGGATGAGGGGCAATTCAGCTTCACATGCCTTCCTCCTTCTGGATAAAAACATTCTGGGATTAAAACCCACCCTGTGCTGTCCCTCCAGAACTGGAAAATAGAAATAAAATATACCAGCCACTGTGAATTAACAAAAAAATGATGGCTTCATCTAAAAATCCAAATTAAAAAGCATTGTGAGGTTTATTTAAGTCACACAATCAGAAGACTGGGATGGTCTTTGGAGAAGGGAATGCTGGAACATTCCATGCTGAGATGGCCATGGCTAAGAGGTGTCAGCAAAGGTGACCTGCAAAGCCCCACATCCACAGAATTCCACGTCATCCACCCTGGATCACCTACAGATATTTCAATATTTTGTGCTGTTCAGAGCAGGTAGAGTTAAGGATAAAGCAGAAAACAGTATCTGGGAAGCCTGACTGCTCCAATTTTCTCAGGAAACAAGCTTTATTTCTTATTTTTGAATGCTCAGCAGACTTTCACCACCACAAGGACCTGTGTTACAACAGTCACTGCTCCAGCACGTGCACACTCACACCTCACTGCTACACTCAGCACATCCCACCTCCAGCAAGCTCAGGGACTCTGGAATTTCATCTCCCTGTTTTAGCTGCAGTGACAACAGTTGCTACACAGAATGGCAAAGCACATCTGTTATTTTCCCTGCTGACCAAATCATCCTCGTTTCCTCCTCGATGGGAAGTGAGTTGTTTTCCACAGCCATTGGAAATGCAAACACTCTGGATTTTCTCCAATCAGCACAGCACATGGATGAAGTTCCCTAATGCTTTGTTTTGGACATGGAGATGAAAGAAAACACAGAATGCACTAAAAAAAACCTCCCATATTGTCAGTCAGTGGAAATAACTGAGTGTCCCAGAAAAGCCTGAAGAATGCCAGCTGTGGTCAGGTGTTCCCTGCCTGAGTGTGCCACTTAAAGAGGTTTCCTCTCCCAAAAGTGTCCCTGCCCCTCCACAGGAACCACAGAAGGGATCAATCACTGCTCAAAGTCAGCTGCCTCCTTTCACACTCATCTGCAGCCCATCAAGGTGAGGAGGGCTCAGCACAACACTCAGGTGTGCCCTGAGCCCCCTCAGCCTCCAGGTGAGCCCTGAGCCCCTCAGGTGAGCCCTGAGCCCCCCAGGTGAGCTCCCCTCTGGCTCCTGAACACACCTGAACACGAGTTCCCCCTCCAGTCTCACCTCACAGCCTGGGAGCGCCACAAAGCAAAACTCAACACGTGAATTACAACTTACAATTCATAGGGAAAACACATGAAATTCCCTCTGTCCCTTCACTACACTCACTGCAGGCAGATGTTTTCCAAAGGGGTTGGAATACCTCACACAGTCAGTGAGTTATCTGCCCAGGAAAGAGAGAGGAGTAAGTTATCAAGCCAGAGATTCAGAGAGTTTGGTCCAAGCTGAGTGTAAACAGTGAGTAACCTTTGGAACCTGTCTGGTTTGGGGTCCAGCACTAAGTCAAGAGTCAAAGATGTCCTTAAAAAGTAGGTCTGAAAGTTTAGGGAAGCAGCACAAAGTGCTCTGAAGTTGCTCCCATAAACCAGGGAATTGTAACTGCTGGATTTCTCAACTCAGAAGCAGCCAGGGGGGTTCTCCTGGGGGAAAACTCTCAGGACACCACTGGAGCTCCTGCTCAGAGCTGGACCCTTACCCAGTGCCATAACCCAGAGCTGTGTCAGTGAACACAAACCTCCCACCACTGCATCCTTACTCTGCCACAGGATTAGGAAATAACCGGTCAGAGTAGCACCACCAGGCAGAAAGGACTGAAGGGAAGCAGGAGAAAACCTATCCCTGAGAACCTCCCAGGTGTGCACAGAGAAAACAGGGCAGAGGAGCAGCAGCCTGGAGGAAATTCTCACTCTAAAATCACAGTGGAATATGGAGATTTTACGTCAGAGCTTCCAGGGGGCTGAAAGCAACACAGAACTCCCAGCAAGGACAAAGGCAAGTTCTCCATGGAAGACAGCATTCCTGAAGTTCAGGGTTTTAGTAACAAAGACCAAATTCCAAAAGCCCCGTGTGCTTTGGGAACTGCTGAGCTGGAGGATGCAGCACAGCAACCACGGAGCAGAGCATTCCTATGGCCATTACATTCCAGGTCACATCTGAATTGCCATGGAGCTCCAAGCAAAGCTCCACAGCATCCATGGAGACAACTGGAAACTCACTGAATGTAAGCCAAAGCTAGAAAAAGAAAGGATCAACATCAGACTATGTCACAGGATGATTAATGAACACCTGAAATAAAACACAGCTACCTTGAAATAATTGTTTCCTTCTGTAGCAAAGTTACTGAGCAAAAGGAAAAAAGAGAGAAAATCAGAGTTAAGCTAAAATCCAGCTGGTTGCTCCTCGCCCCTCCAGAATGCCCAGATTTCAGAAGGGAAGGGAAGAAACTCTAGTGCTGAGAAAAGAAAGTTTAGGCTGAGAGATGGGACTTTGCACGTGGTTGTCTCTAATCCAAGGGAAAAGAAAAGACAAGTCAGTTCAGAAAGAGCCAAATCCACCCCAAACGAGCCCTCCTGAAAAGGGGGATCAAGTTCCCACATGCAACAAACAGCTAAAGGCTTCCAGAAATAGGTGCAAACATTGCCGCTGGCTGAAGTTCCCGCCAGGTAAGCGCCTCAGAGCCCGCTCGGGAGCGGCGGAGCGCGGCTCTCCCCACGCAGGGGCCACTCCAGAGGTGGGTGTAACTTAATCCCAGGAGCTCCTCCAGCCTCCCTCCCTGCCCGCAGCCAACATGGACGCTGCCTCCCGCCACGCAGAGGCGTTTCCCAAAGTGTGAGCTCCACTGCCAAGGGAACTGCCAAGGCTCCAAGCAGAGCAACTCCACTCATCACTCCAAACTGGGCACCAGCGGGGAGGAAAGGAGTCACGGAATCGTGGAAGGGTTTGGGTTGGAAAAGGCTGTCGAGACCATCCCGTGCCGTGCCATGGGCAGGGACACCTTGCACTGTCCCAGGTTGCTCCAAGCCCTCTCCAACCTCGGACAATTCCAGGTATGGGGCATCCACAACTTCCCTGGCCAACCCATGCCAGGCCCTCACCACCCTCACAGGGAAGAATTTATTCCCAATATCCCATCCAAACCCATCTCCCCTTACCCAAATCCTCCTAAACAACCTCACCCCACCTCCCCTGGAACTCCCTTCACGTACCCCCCTCGCACTCCCAGCCCCATCCCCAACCCCTCCCCGGCTCCCAGGGCGAGGTGGGGCACACGCACCTGGCGATGGGGCTCCGGCTCACGGAGCGCTTGGAGGCGAAGGGGCTGCTGGACCGGCGGCGGCCGTAGGGGCTCGGGGACCTGCCGCTGTAGGAGCCGCTGCCCCGCTCGTAGCTGGACGAGCGCCTCCGGCCGTAGGGGCTCACGGATCGCTGCCGCCGGCTGTAGGGGCTGGGCGAGCGGGCGTTGGACTGGTAGCCCACGGGCTCCTTGTAGGGCGGGCTGAGGGACTGCCGGCGCGACGAACCGCCGGGGCTCTTCCTGTAGGGATCGTAGGTGCTGGAGGTGTGCGAGCGGGGCGGGCTGAGGTCGTACTCCTGCACGTAGGAGGCTCCCGAGGGGCTGTCGTCCAGTTTCGGGCTGTCCGACCATTTCCTGTGAGGGCTCCTGGATTTCCTCTTCGGGCTGTCGATGGTTTTGTAACTTTTGGGAGCATCCCTTTTCCGATGGCTTTTGCTGCGCTCTTTGTGGCTGGACTTGAGCTCGCGCTCCTTCCTGGATTTCTCCTTGTGCGCCTTGGCCGAGCGCGATTCCTTGTTGCTGCTCTTGGACGAGAGCGCCTTGGGGTGCTCCTCGCTCTCCAGGAGCCTCTTGGAGGATCCCGATATCCTCTCCTTGGTGGACCTGCTGGAAGCATCCAGGCTCTTTTCCAACTTCCTGTCCTTCTCCGCCTGTTTGCTCTTCATCAGCTCCCGGAGTCGTTTGTGCTGGTGGTGCCGGTGCTTCTGGGCCCTCTCGCTCCTCTCCGCCCTCCTCTCCTCGTTGTCCCTCCTGTCCAGCTTGAGGGCCACATCGTCCGAGAAGGTGTCCGAGTCCGAGCTGATGTCGTCGTACTCCACCAGCGGCTTGATCACCGCTCCCAGGGGCGCCGCCGCTTCCTGGGCCGCCAGCGGGGACTCCTTGGAGTGCCTGGACTTGTGCCTCTTGTGCCTGGAGCCCGCCCGGTGCCTCTCCTTGCTGTTGGAGCTCCCGCCGCCCGGCTGCGAGGACCCCCCGCCGCCGTCCTTCTTGCCCCCATGTCGCTCCGGGTTGGGCATTCCTCCCCCGCTGCGCTCGGGGACGGCGAGGCGGCGACTCCGCCAAAGCCCCGAACTTCAAACTCCCTCCGCGCCCGCCCCTCGCACCATCCACCCCGGCCTCGGTCCTCCCTCCTACATGGGGAGCGGGGCCCGAGGCCC